>JAIGNY010002290.1:2500-5000 GCA_020152595.1 Chiridota heheva | reverse complement strand
GAAGTGTAAGTATGTTTGTCTGTCTGTCGGCTTTGTGTATACTTTTTGGTTTGCAGTTTGTTGTCTTTAATTAATACTGTGGTATCAAGAAAAGGGATTTCACTGGTAGATTGCTCCATAGTGAATTTGATCCGCCGATGTTGACTGTTGGCCTTGATGAAAAATTGTTCGAGTTCTTGTATGATCCCAAATAAGGAAAAATGTCATCGATGTATCGTATTGTAAAATGGGTTTAAAGGGAGCAGCTTTCAAGTAATGTTTGTTCGAAGAAGTGCATGAAGATATTGGCGTAGGCCGGGGCCATACGTGTTCCCATCGCAGTGCCGTTAATTTGTAGGAAGTGGGTATCTGGAAGGTGAAGCATATGTTTTAAAATAAATTCAGTGAGGGCAGTAATTCTCGCATGTTGCTTTGTGTGAATGAAGGTCTAGCATTTGCTTAACTGATGCAGTACCTTCTTTGTGGGGGATGTTAGTATATAAGGAGCTAACATCCATTGTGACTAAAATGGTTTTGGTTTGAATGTTATTGATGCTATTTAATTTTCTAATGAAATCTGTGGTATCTTGGCAATAACTAGGTATGGAGGGAGAAGGGGCTGAGGTTATAATCCACGAACGCGGAAATGAATTCAGTCAATGAACCTATACCGGATACAATGGGTCTTCCTGGAACAAGAATTTGATTTTCGAGAGCTAAAGAGCAAATATCAGGTTCTGAAATATTGGTGTTACGAAGGTCTAATTGTGTCTCAAACTAGTCCACGTAATTTGTGAACTTTGGGTTGGGTGTGAAAGATGCCAGGTTTTGATTGCGTGGGATTAAACCTCCAACCTCTTCTCTGGTCTTAGGATTAAATAGTCTACATAGTTCATGAAGTTCATTATGTATAATGGTGTAGGATCCGTTGGTAAGATCTGGTAGGTGTTGTCATCCAAGAGTTGTCTGTTTGCCTCCAATGTAGTCTGATTTGTTCAGGAGAACGATTGCCCTCCTTTGTCCGCTGGTTTGATTACTATTTCTTTATTCTTCTGTAGGTTTTCCAATGCCCTCTGTCGTCACGGAGATGTTGGAGTTTTTATCTAGGTTATGAGTTGATGTTGAAAGGAAGTTGTCAAGATGTGTTTGTACGGCGTTGACAAACGAATCAATATAAATGTTCCTATTGGCGGGTGGTGTCCAAGTTTTTCTTGGGTGGTTGAGGGTAGGTGAGGGTTCTTTACCTGTTGCTTCAGAAGCCGCCCATTCCGTGATTCGTACTCTTCTGTTAAATTTGTGGATGTCTTCGCAAAGGCCAAAGCTGTCAACTTTTGTTGTCGGGCAAAAGGATAGACCAAGTTCCAACAGTGCGCTTTCATTCTTAGTGAGTTGATGTGATGATAAGTTCATGACATTAGAATGTTGGACGTTTACAGGTACACCTAAGTTATGATTGTGTTTCTTTCGTAGGCTCAATTGGTTGAGAATCGGAGAGTTTCTTAGTTTCGAGAGGATGGGTGATTGCTGGATTAGCTTGTTTAATTTTCTCCCTTTCTTTGGAAGCATTTGCTTTGGTGGTTTGAGAATGAGTGTAGCAGAAAGTTCTCGGTTGCTTTTTTTTTGTTACAAATCGTTGATGTCTTGAATCCATTGCGTGTTAGACACTTTAGTAGTTAACTTTCGTTGATTTGTATAAGGGCTTTAAGACACAGGTTCCTGAGTTTTGTTGAAGCTTTGTCAAAATAGCAGCAGCTTGATGTGTATTTCTTTGCATTAGAAGTGTGTCATGGGATTCGCAGAAGAAGTCCTTCTGGAATTAGCTTAAACTTTTACACCGGCTCAGAAAGGCTATGTCTGATCTTGTTTGTGCTAGTTTGTGTATTAGTTTTTCGTGGTTTCTTCTTTCACGCAAAAGAGTAGTATCATCCATTTTGTATATATCCTTGCTTGGTGCGTGTGTGGAGGCTAACATAAAATGATGAGATATACGATCTCTCTGTTACACACCAACGCACATCAATGGAATTAAAGATGATTATCAAACTAAAAACCCATCTAACAGGATTAAATAAGGATTTAGCACACTTGAGCAACTACACATGGTTCAGAAAAGCCACTACTATTACAATACTTAACTCTATTTCTTACACCTAAATCACTTGCAACTGAAGAAGGTCTGAGTCAGACCGAAATATTTTGCTTATTTTCTATAGCACAGTTGGATTATGAAAGTATTATTAAACCTTAGAGAGATCGTATATCTCATCATTTTATGTTAAGCCTCCAACACACACGCACCAAGCCAAGGATATATATATATATATATATATATATATATATATATATATATATATATATATATATATGTATATACATATATATATATATATATATATATATATATACATATACATATATATATATATATATAAATATATATATGAATATACATATATACATATATATATATATATATATATATATATATATATATATATATATATATATATATATATATATA
>JAIGNY010002289.1:0-7500 GCA_020152595.1 Chiridota heheva | reverse complement strand
GTAAATGTAGGCGTAAACTATAATTACTTTAGCTATGTCTTAGGTTGAAAATAAGTTCAAAAGGAGATAACAGGTCGGCGAAGCGCCTTGTAGGGATATAAAAGGCAATAAAAATAACCAAACAGGGCCCGTGGTTCTCTTTAGCGTCCATTTCACTTTCTACTCACCTTGCTATCATGACGGGCCATTCAATCATAAGTCCGGCCCAGCAGCAAGATATATAAATGGGTCAATCCATGATCTGTTCCTTAATATTATGATGTCATATGTCGGCCCACCAACAAAACAAAATATATTGGGGACTTTCTGTATCTTGTTATAATGATAGGGCCTTCATTTCATAAGTCGGCCCACTGAAAATATAACATATTTCTATTTAAGTTAAATGTATTTTCCTGCGATCCACCCCTTTTAACTTAAACATAACACAAATTAAAACTGAAGTGTAAATATTTGTACTGAAGTGTAATTGTTTTGCGCTTCAGTGCCAATAATTACATTTACGTGTTGGGCAGTAAATGTCAAAATGGCTTCCATAATGCCAACTGCCTATACATTGTCTCTTTTCTACTTTATGCTGAGGAGACAGGCCTCCTAAAAATATTAATACTTGCAATCCTTCTACATTACCTGAAGTAGCCAAAAAGAATTGTAGCTCACTACCACTAAACAAAAATGATGACCCAAGAAGAAAATTGAATTAGGTCCATTTGATATGATATTTCAAAAGAAAAAATCATTTTAGCCTACTGACAATGAAAATATCATTTGAACTTTTTTCTGTTCCAGTGCCCTGTAGAATTTATAACAAAGGATGAATATTAACGAGGAAGTGGAAATGATAGATACGAATGCAATGAATTTGCATTTTATTTTTCATAGAAAAATACTACGATTGTAAACGTGTATTTTCAGATGGAAAACATTCAACAGAACTTAAGGGGATCAACACGTATTAAAACATCAGCTATAGAGCTTCAAGATTAAACTTTGACTGAGAGTTTTGACGAACAGCTATTATTTATGATAGTTAATGTTTCCATGTTAAAAATTATTAACCTAAGTGAAGGTACTATACTAAATTTGCATTTAGCTTACCGGTAAAGCCACGTTGTAATCCCTGTAGTAAATATCTGACCTTGGACTTGATAGAAACCAATGCAGGAGTGACACACAAGTGTCCGTAAATCCAAAAGCATAAACAAACTCAACATTGACAATACCACTGCATACATACAGTTACGACTAAGAAAATGTATACGATGTTGAATATCTGTTGTAAAATAATTTCAGGCATTGATATTAAGAGGGCAGCAACAGGAACGAAAGATCTTATTCCGTTATAATTTCTGACATCCGTTGTCCTTGCTGTTGTCCTTGCTGTTGTTCTTGCTGTTGTCCGTGCTGTTGTCCTTGATCTAGCATAAATTACAAATATCGTAAGAAACGGCACCTAGGATTGCGAATGAAATACTAATATAAAAACATATAAAAAGTAAACTCCGCAATAGACTCCGTCAGTAATATAAGCAATAAATCTACTAACACTTACAAATCGTAAACAAATTTAATTACGTGATTCCTATGTGTGTGAGTGTAACTACTATTCACGTAAATTTAATAATGTTAACAAGATTTCAAAAATTCTAGGTCAGTTATTTATACCATTTTAGTCACGGGTGAGAAGAAAAAAAGTAAACATATGCTAACGACTGAAAATGGAACAGAAATTCACGATAGACAGAAAATTTGCATATGGGTTTAACGATTATTTTGTTAGAAATGGTCCTACACTAGCAAGTAAAATTCCATTCAATTTTCAAGCCCCTAATTACCTTAAGAATGCCTCCTCGAATACAACTTTTTTTCTGTTTCCCATCAATGTTAAAAGTACTTAAAGTTACTGGTACATGTCTGAAACTTCAAAAAGTACCTGGTTTTGATCATTTAAGCCAGGTATTGGTAGAAATATTACATCCTACTATGTTTGTATGAATTGTTATATCCTACTATGTTTGTATAAAAATATTGTCCAATATCTATACTGCCCTGTTTCTTACAGTTCTTTGAGAGAGTTATGCATAATCATGTATATGATTAAACCTATATTATTTGACTGTGTACTGGTGTATGTGGCTTTCGACCCGGTCTTTCAACTGTATTTGTTCTTAGACTAGCTGATTATGAAGATAAGCTTTGTAGTGCAATGGATAGAAACCTTGTATATGTTTGTCTGTTTCTAGATCTGTTAAAAGCATTTGGCACCATAGATCATTATATATTACTCATTAAACTTGCCAAGCACTGGATTAGAGGTACAGCAATATCATGGTTTACATGATATTTAGACAAAGTCAAGATCAACAATTTGTATTCTTCAATAATGTCGCTTCACATTTTCCTACAATAACAGAACAAGGTGATAACGTGTGGTGTGCCACAATGCTCGACATTGGACCCTCTCTATTATGTACGAAAATCTTATTTACCTTATTCACAAAATTTTATTACGAAAATCTTATTTACCCTATTCACAAAATCATATTCTGTTCTATTTGCAGATAATAACAGTATATTATTTCAGGCAAGGAAGCCCTCTATATTTGCAAAATATTATGAATAGGTCAATGTTCGTGCTTGAATTGCGGCGGTTAAGTTATCCTTCATAGTAGCTAACACTAACTATATAGTTTTTCACATGAATAACAATTTGCCTGACTTTTGGTTTTGATTCAAATATTAATGGTAAAACCCTTCATAAGATTGGTAAGGCTAAAATTCTCGGTGTCGTTCTTGATCACCGGCTGTCCTGGAATCATACTGTTGTAACTTCAAACAATATACCCAAGGGAATTGTTTCTACCGTTTTCAACAATTTGGTCAAGTGTTTCGAAAACCTCTTATAGTAAACTTATTCAATAATGAATAAAATCATTTCTTTTATACACGACAATCCACTAGCCTTTAACTATTCCATTGCTAAGTTTAAGAAACCGCTTTTTAATTATTTGGAACTCGATTCCTTCAAACATTACAACATTAGTTTTACAGTTCAGACGCAAACTTTAATCTGATTTGATAATTCGAAAAATTTAACTTTTTATTTTTTTATTTTATTGTAATGTAAATTGAAACCTGCATGCCGGTTAGGTGGCGTGGGACGGGTACATATAACTTTGCTTGTATTATTATATATATACATTATCTATTTTACTTTTTGATCACAAAAGAAGTGTTTCGACCAAATAAACTTTCAGGAGCTAAGAACAATTATTTTCACTTCATACCATTTGATTATAATTTATAAACAGTTTTTCCTCAATATTTTTATTTTTTATGATGATGATCTTGTTGCACATACTTGATGTGAAGAAACAAATACATTGAATTTAATTTAAAATCATATACAGTTCAGACGCAAACTTTAATCTGATTTGATAATTCGAAAATTTAACTTTTTTTATTTTTTTATTTTATTGTAAATGTAAATTGAAACCTGCATGCGGGTTAGGGTGGCGTGGGACGGGTACATATAACTTTGCTTGTATTATTATATATACATTATCTATTTTACTTTTTGATCACCAAAGAAGTGTTTCGACCAAATAAACTTTCAGGAGCTTAAGAACACTTATTTTCACTTCATACCATTTGATTATAATTTATAAACAGTTTTTCCTCAATATTTTTTATTTTTTATGATGATGATCTTGTTGCACATACTTGATGTGAAGAAACAAATACATTGAATTTAATTTTAAAATCATATGTTACATCTTCAGGTATTTGATTTAATCCTCATTTGATTGGATTTTCCTGAGATTTATGGCTTCAAAATCGCTAAATGTTACAGGAAAGTATCAAAACAGAATCTAGTAAAGTAACAATAATTTACTATCGGAAGAAAAAGTTTGAA
This sequence comes from Chiridota heheva, assembly GCA_020152595.1. Taxonomy (NCBI): domain Eukaryota; kingdom Metazoa; phylum Echinodermata; class Holothuroidea; order Apodida; family Chiridotidae; genus Chiridota; species Chiridota heheva. Next base: position 3,584 of record JAIGNY010002289.1, on the reverse strand, counting down.
GAAAAATAATATCTTTATAATTCATTGATTAACAGTTTTAAAAAATGTAAAATTTATTTTAATAATCCTTTTATGGGATGACACTGACTAATTCTTAAATATTTCTCTTATTTGATTAAAACACATTTTATGTATACTATATGTTTATTCTATATTACGATGATTTAAGATGATTTTATACTCATAAGATAAGGCAATTGGGATTACATTATACATTATAATAATAATAAATGACATTACGTATTAGATAGATATATATATATATATATATATATATATATATATCAAGTGCGTAACCAGAGGGGGCCTGGGGGGGCTAGGCCCCCTCCCTTTGCAAAAAAAAAAAAAAAAAAAAAGGTTTTCGCTCACTACGGAAATACCTTTAAAAGAAGGGGAATTTTCTTCCCAAGTAACACTCGAGATCTAATCTAAACACTAGTAATGAACTATATAGAGACTGGACATAAAAATCTTTCAACATCGAAACCCATTACGCATACGTTTCTTCACGAACATGTATGACGTGATACAGACCGACAGTAGGCTTTTGGTGTAGTCGTCGCGTATATCCTACTAACGTATGCTGTGCTCTGTGGTGGACCACTACTACGCTCTGCAGCAAAAATAATTTCAAATTACACAATCGGAATCAACAGGAAGGTAAGATTTTTAATCATTATATGAACTTATGTCTTATTCATGAGAGAAATGCGCTCTTAAGATGCAATAACGTGCAAAACTGGGTGAACTTTCTGCACGCTCGAAGAACTTCAATGAAAGTGTCCAATCACATTCACTGTGCCTACCAATCACATTAACGGATGTGTATTGTGCGGGGAGTACATTAAGTGACAACTCAAGACTCGCCGACAATAATAATTCGTATTACAACGATAAAGCATGCATTTTCAATGCAATCTTTTGTATTTTCCTTACCCCTTCCCAATGTGGGTGAAATTTGGTTCCTCAGGGCGTCGGACGCTTATAAAATTTGAGGCCAGAGCCAGTAGTTATTGACGGCCTGCAGGCGCGGATCCAGAGGCGCACCTGGCGCACGCTCAGGAAGAATATTCTGTATAAAGAACGCATTTATTCAGGGCCTTTTTTAGAAATCTGAAATTGGGGCCATTTATCAAAAGGGATCTTTCCAGTTTCCATCTCTTTCATGTAGAAGTTTTAGAAAAGCAACAAAAAACGTTATCGGCTCAAAAATATGTTGAGCGGGAGGGGGAAGGAGGGGAACAACTTTACATTGACCAAAATCTAATTATGGAGAAACAGTAATTTGGTGCCTTTGTAATAGTAATAAAAAGGACCTTTTACTAAGGGGTCAAAATACTTTAGTGGGCCGCTGGGGGTCGGTCTTGTGCCCACACTTAGTAGGCCTAGTTAAAACGACCTGATGTTTTATAGAAAGGATTTTCTGTTAATTGGCTTTAATAAGTGTGATTTCTCCCAAAACAATCACAATGCTAATTTGGACGTATTTTCTATGTATTTACTTGTCCCGTCCATCAGTCCATGTACACTGTCCTCACTCTGTGGTCAAGTGCATTCAGTAAATCACATAGAGGATGCATAGGCGATATGGGATACCCAGATCCCCGTTTAAAAACAATATTTTTAGTACCTTTACGATTCCCCCATGGCTGACAATAAGCTCATTTAAAAGAAAAAAATGATTTGAATGGTACAAAGAACCATACAGGTTACCACACAATGTGTTCTAACAATAGGCTTTAGATACCTATTACTTTTTCAAATTTCTTACAAAACAATGTTTTTTTTCTCTTTATGGTCATTTTTTGTATGTGTTTAATTTGACTTGTAGAATAAGCAGAGGGCTCTGTGGGTAACAATTGTATTCCCCTTGAGGGCATAATTTATGTTATGTTATTCTTTGTTCATTGAAAATTGTTATTGTAAACTTTATTTTTAGCATACCATGCTTACCATCCACTAATTTTGAGAGACATAAACCGGTGTACAAGTCACTTCCTTTGTTATTGAGTTTTGTTTTATTTCTAAGAAAAATGCCAGAACAAGGGACTTAAATCGTTCATTTCGTCATTGGAGAGGGTAAAGGAACCTTCATCAGGAAACTGACTAAAATTGAAGAAAATATTGTCACTTTCTCCCATTTTGGGAGGGCAGTTCCTGCAAAGTCTAGGGCGTTTTCAAAAATTTCCTCCATATACGTTACACGCCAACCCATGGTGGTGCGTAGGTAGCGCAGTTACAATTAGGGGCAAACTTCACCAAGGGCTGATGATCTAGGCCCCCCAATTAAAAAATCCTTGGACATGTTATATATATATATATATATATATATATATATATATATATATATATATATATATATATATATATATATATATATATATATATATATATATATATATATATATATACATATATATATATATATATATATATATATATATATATATATATGTATATATATAAGTGTATATATATATATATATATATATATATATATATATATATATATATATATATATATATATATATATATATATTAACAAACATTACGATATAATATGATATTAACAACATTACGATAAAACGTTTCTTAAACCGTTGACGACCAGCTTGTTTGTTGCATGAACGATCCAAACTTAGACCTTTAAAATCTTACTCTCAACATTTTGTTGTACTAACAGCAAATGGGGGTTGCATCGAACGACATCAATCATTGTTTCAATTCATTCTTTTCTTTTATCTCACCTATATATATATATATATATATATATATATATATATATATATATATATATATATATATATATATATATATATATATACGTATATATATATACGTATATATATATATATATATATAAATATATATATATATATATATATATATATATATATATATATATATATATATATATATATATATATATATATATATATATATATATATATATATATATATATATATATATATATATATATATATATATATATATATATATATATATATATATATATATATATATATATATATGTGTGTGTGTGTGTGTGTGTGTGTAGAATTTTTGGCTCTGAGCATGGAAGTTTGCAAATCGCAAAAAAAAATTGAACGTATTTCAAAGGAAGAGCTTGAGGAAAATAATGAAATTATTATTGAATGTTTCTTCTTATATTTTTCCGGCTAATGTCTGTAATTCTGTCATTTTAAACTTTTTTGACAAGAAAAATGCATTAAATTATTCATTTTTATTATAAACTATCAAACCTTTTCATTCATTTGAAAGCTTATCGTTTTAACTGATACTACCATCCCATTTGTTTTGTAATTTGAACTTATACATTTATTTGGATAACCCTATATTGCTACCATATAATCATGGATCCGGAGAAAAGACAAAAGTTATACAATAGCAGGGAAACAACTGAATATTCAATAGCATACCAATAATGAAAGAAAAGGATTGATGAGGATTTATAAGAATATTGAATAGAATGAATAGAAGATTGCGATCCACGGAGTTGCTGATCCCATAATCGCTTATCCGATCTAAGACATAAGATTCAACATAAAAAATCACCGTTTT
>JAIGNY010002288.1:5000-10909 GCA_020152595.1 Chiridota heheva | reverse complement strand
CTGCAGTCGATCGTGACACAACTGGTTGGACATGCACTTTATAAAATAAAAAAAAATTGCTTCGTCAAATTAGGGTGTTTCAGCTGATGTCATGAGGTCACGTGACTTTGTTTACATCGCCATTTTGTCGGGCGAGAATGGTCGTCTGCTGTACACTTATTTAGACTTACAAACGCTTGCATGTTGTTATACAAGATAATTTTTGTAAGATAATTATGCTGGAATCTTGCTGTGCCGTTGGTTGCACTAATAGACGTGTGCCAGGGAATAAAAAGACGTTTTCTCGATTTCCATCTGATCCTGATCGACGATCGAAGTGGGTTTCTGCTGTACGACGCAAAGTCTTTCAACCTTTGGTATAGGATTTGCAATGAGCAAATGGCTTTATGCCAGGTATGTAGGCTTTGTCTGTATTATAACGAACAATCAGATGGCATTCACGTAAAAGTTACTCTTCGTATACCTGGTGAATATATAGAACGTTAGGGAAATATGAAGTACAAATGCCGCTGCGAACAAAACAATAACATTCGCTGAATTGGTAGGTAAGTTAGCAGGCAGTATATTTGTTGTACGTGTGATAGTTCTTCAGAAAATGTAACTTTTTTATGTTGAAGATTTTTGAGAGAAAAGGGGTTGAAATAAAGAATTTTTTTTAAATGCACCAAATTTAACAAAAAAACAAATTTGTTTCTTTTAAAAAATGACTTGCCATACTTCCAAACATTCCTTTTATCTGAAAACCTGTGAGAAACAGTCAAAGACATAATTGCAATAAAATCCAGTCGAAGTTTGACTGCCCTATCATCAATATCTTTTTTTGGCAAAGTTTGTGCAAAATTTCATGATTTTTAGCCGTTTTGGGACCAATTTTGGTCAAAAATTGTAGTTCCTGATCGCAATACAACTGCCCTACACAAAATATCATTAGAATGGGAAATAAAAAGTGCAGCTACCCCTCTTTGTTCAGACCAAAATATAAGTATTAAAACAAATCCACACTATACTCATAGGCAGTGTAGTGTAGCGTAAGTGTCTGAGACTTTCACGTGAGCAACTCGGTATTGAATACTGCAAAGCATGCACTGTTTTGTTTTTCAAAGTTTGTGCAAAATTTCATGATTTTTAGCCGTTTTGGGACCAATTTTGGTCAAAAATTGTAGTTCCTGATCGCAATACAACTGCCCTACACAAAATATATCATTAGAATGGGAAATAAAAAAGTGCAGCTACCCCCTCTTTGTTCAGACCAAAATATAAGTATTAAAACAAATCCACACTATACTCATAGGCAGTGTAGTGTAGCGGTAAGTGTGCGAGACTTTCACGTGAGCAACTCGGTATTGAATACTGCAAAGCATGCACTGTTTTGTTTTTCATGAGTGATTACAGCGGTGTTTATTTTCTTGTTTATTTTCAGTTTTTGCATGTTTTGCTTTGAGAAAAACATTTAGACTGGTATCAGTGGAAAGAAAATTTCACAAACAATCTAATTATGTAAAAATTGAGCAATTTCGACCTAATTTTGCCTAAAATTTGATCTGTGTTGATATTTTCTTTCTTTTGAATCTTTTACTGAAAAGTTGATTGTTTTGGCATTCATATAAACCAAACTTTGTAGATTGATAAAAAACGAAAGGAAATTTTTGAAAATTAATTTGGAAGAAAAAGTTCTGAAAAATTGCAGTCACATTTTGAACACGCTAGGGATCAAAGGGTTAAAGGTCAAATACTTGATTAAAAAATTGTCTCCCACAAAATGGGACATGTCATGTAAAGGTCAGAGGTCAAATAGTTGATTTAAAATGGTAAATTAAAAGTGCAATTTGGTTGTTACTTGGTGTGTTGATAAAGGATGATGAAAAGATGTGACATACCTTAAAGGTCAAATAATAATGGTAAATTGTTTGTTGCATTTCGTTGGAAAATAATTGCTATTGTATTCATCCTTGGTTGGTTCGCGGGTTTTTTTCTTGGTGGGTTGGTGAAGGGTGATGTAGGGTTATGCCCCACATATAATGGGATATGCCACTTAAAAAGTCATGCGGTCAAATAATTGATTAGAATAGTACATTTTGTGTCATGCTTCCTAAGAAAAATGTATTGATATTGGGTTGGCACTTGGTGGGTAATGTTACTTGGTGGGTTGGTGGAAGGTGATGTTATGTGTCACGCACATAATGGGACGTGAAATTTAAAGGTCAGAGGTTAAGTAATTGATATGAAATGATACATTTTATGACATTTCCTGGAAAAAATATTTGATCATTTTACAAATTCTATAACTTTCACTTATATATTTTGTTAAAAACCTCCCTCCCCTCTTCAGTGTTCAATTTTACCTTCACTGTGGTTTCTTACAAAGCTTATCCATTATTACCACAATTGTAGATAGATTGACAGCACTGTTTTTACCCTGAGCAACACAAATTTGAAGTATGTTGCTTGCATTATTTCTTGAACTAGAACCTAATATTACTGTAAGTTCCAGTCATGCTAAGGAAAATAGTCACATATTTTAGTAACTTATTTATATAGGTTAGTGATACAAGGTAAAACCCCTTATTGGAAGTTGGGAAGCACTGGATTTATAAACATGCAATGTATTTGAAAAAACATTTGAAATAGATGGAATAATTTTTGTTTATTCATAACAGGTTTTTCCGGTATCATCTGTCTTTAAAAAGAAGGGGAAAGGTAGAGGAAAAGAAATAAAGATGAGAGATATCCTACTTTCTGACACCATGGGGGATGCAACTCTGACAATGTGGGATAAAAATGCATCTTTGAACATATGTAAAGGGTCGGTAATCATAGTCTCTAATGTGTCCTGCAGCGAGTATGAAGGAGAGAAGAAATTGCGCACAACTATAAACTCAAAGATAACTGTGCGAAAGGTTAGTAGTAGTTTACATGCATATGAAAATATACTTTCAATTAAACCAGTCATACATGGGCATCATGCAGATTTCTTGTTTTTGATGCTTCAAAATTGCTTAAAATAAAGAAGTTCAATTTCATTGATGAAAAGAAGAACATTTTAGATACTGAAGTCTAAGATATTTTAAGTTACCTTTTTGTGAACAGGCAGAAAATAAATTTCCTCAGAAAGTTAAGAAAATTCAAGCAAAAACTTGGGGACCAGGGCAAATCCCCACAAGCTAAGCTCTGAAAATTTCGTTGTTTTTGATGCCCCAAAATGCTGAAAATTAATAAATTGTTAAAAAGAAGACGAAGTTAGATTTTAACGTTAAAATCAATTCAAATAAAGCATTTGGGTTGCCATTTCTAAGTACACTGTAGGTACAGAAAGAAAATTTCCTCTGAAAATTAAGGAAATTTGGATATTTAAGTCAAAAAGCGCTCAAAAGGTCACCAAAACATGGAAAGTAAAGGAAAATGTAACCTGCATTTATGCAAGCAAAAAATTTATTATCTGCATTTTGTTTGTATTATAGAGTCACTTTTCATCACAAAGTTTAACAAAAATCTGGCACAATTCCACAGAACTTAGAGAAACTGTATGGCCTTTACCCTTATGGATATGTTAGGCACTTGAGTGCATCTTAGTGCATTTTTCAAGATGATAACTGGTTTATGTATGTCACCTTGATCTTGATTTCTTTATTATAATTACAAGAACTTGTGACATATTTTCTAAATGTGCCAGTGACTTTGTAATTTGAATATTTCAACATGAACAGTGTGTCAAGTCTATCTGAGTAAGATTTTTCCTTTTATTTTAAAAGCGCAACAATTTCATTGTTCATCGAGGCTTCGCACAAATGACACATGGGTGATTGTGGTCGGCTAGTGAAATTATCTAGACCACGAGGTCCTGGCTTCAAGCCTGGGTTGGGTAGACATGTCAGTGCACCACAACTGGTTATCAAAGGCCGTGTACATTGACTTGGTTGTCGATGTTATGTCTGTCCGTACGTCGTACTTGTGTTCTCGTCCAGGTCGTATTAAGCGTTTCGTGATAGCATTGTTACTATCATAACCGATTACGCAGGTGACGACCCCGTCATTGTAATTGTGTGTTCACTCGTCGTGGTCGCGTCACTGCATTTTTAGGAAAACCGAGGGTTCTTACTAATCACAAAACAACAGTACCAACTGCAATTTTCTATTATTTTTTTGCAAAAAATGGTGAAATCTGAAAGTAACATTTCAGATGAAACTTTATTAAAGAGAAGTATTGAAACATTGACCAAAATTTACATTTTCTTTTTATTACTGTAAAAATTAGAACATGAAATAGCTAATTATCAGGGCCTCTCAATTTTAGGTTGGTATGAAAAAAGGATGGAAAATGTTCCAAATTGAAGTCAAATGTGAAATGCTAATTTTTAATTTAGGGGACAAAGCAAAACAAAGTTAGGGGGAGGGACGAACAATTATCAAATTTAACGTATCTCAGAGGAATTTACTTCTTGATCTATTTCTTTGTTTGTTTGCAAAAGACAATAGGTTAACATTACTAATTGTTAAATCTACCGAAAACTAGAACTTGCATGTAAACAACTTTTTCCTAAAAAGTTAAATTTATATGAAAACAATATGAAGGGACAAATCTCTGTTGTGTCCTGACAAAATAAGTCTGACGCTTGACCTGTACAATATAAATACCAAAACTGTATGCTTGTACTAACATAAGCACTTAAAGAAAACTACAACATAATCCAACTCATACAAGGCTCAATTACAGGAAGCAAACTTTACAAAATTGAAGCGCCACTTGCATGCTAGCTAAAAAGATAAGCACGATGTTTGGTAGCATTTTTTAACCACTCTGCATCAGATCTTGAATTGACTTGTTTTGTCTACCAACTGTGGTGTAGCGGTTATCATACCTGTCTACAGACCACGAGGCCCTGGGTTCAAGCCTGGGTTGGGTAGACACGCCAGTGCACCACAACTGGGTTACCAATAGCCGTGGACATTGACTTGGTTGTCGATGTAATGTTTGTCCGTACGTCGTACCTGTGTTCTTGTCCGGGTCGTATTAAGCGTTTCGTGATAGCATTGTTACTATCATAACCGAATACGCAGGCGACGACCCGTCATTGTAATTGTGTGTTCACTCGTCGTCGTCGACCTATGAAGGAATCAACCTAGATAAGGCATTCATGAACAAACTTTTACAATAGGGATAGTACCAGCTCGCTTCTTTTGGTAAATATAATATTTCATGTGAAAAATTAGAAAATTATAAGAATGATTCAGGTAGAACTTAAAACCAAAAAAGAAATCTTCCTTTGAAAAAATAAACTTAAAGTGCTTAAGACTGCAAATTCTATGTCTAAAAAAAACTTTGAAATTATGTCGCACTCCCAAAATAAATGCTCCAAGGTCCTCTCGTTAACATTACAAAAAAAACACGAAGGAATTTTCAAAAAATCTGCATCTTGGAAAGTAGATAATTTGTTCCTATTATTCTGTAAATAAAGCGATATTGGAAGCACAAATTTTCAAATTCCCACTAAAAATAATTCGAAAGGTCATTAATTACTGCAAAAAATTCAATAAACTGCCAAAATCAAAGGCCAAATTTCCCCCAAAAGGTAAATTTGGCATTTTCCAGCCATAGTTTGGCATTTTTGGTGTTTTTTGGTATTTCTGTTATTTCTCCAAGAAGAAATCCCCCCCCCCCCTTTTTTTCTTCAAAATCCTCCCCAAAAAAATTACACAAGGGGGAAAAATCTCCCCCAAATTTAGAATCTTAGTGCGATCCCTGATCAGAAGTACCTAGTATTACTGTACCGCAGCAAACAGAAAAGAATTTGGAAAATTAGACGCCATTGTGGGTCTGTAATTGTGAAAAGGTTGTTCCATTTTACAATGCAAATTGGTACAGTTAAAATTTGCTCAATGAGATTCTTGTAAATAGATTGGGAGGGCGAGAG
>JAIGNY010002293.1:1347500-1375891 GCA_020152595.1 Chiridota heheva | reverse complement strand
TGAGTGCAGGATAGGAAAAGGAGAGATGTGATTCGACAGAGCGTTGTTGGCGGCTCCGCCAGCTCCCTCGTTGCCGGGAATGCAGACGTGGCTGGAGATCCAGAAAAAGATGAAATTTGTTCCCTACGGAAAAAAGAGCGTGAAGTTTATTAAGGATTTGTAGGATGAGTGGATTGGACCAGAGCATGTTGAGGATGCCAGTGAGAACGAATTTAGAGTCGGAGAAGATGACAAAGCGGGGGACGGAAGGAGAGTTCAACAAAGTTTAAGGCTAGGAGGATGGCCTTCAGAAGAGTAGATTGAGGCTCCATCTGGAAAACTTGAAGAGAGGGTAAGGCCGGGACAGGCGGCGGTAGCTGCAGAGCCTTCCAGTGTAAAGCCGACGGTCAAGAGAAAAAATAAGTCATGGAAATGTCTACGGAGTTGAGAGTATTTTGAGCAAAAGAAGGACGAGTTGTGGAAAGCTTTCGTGTAGAAAAGGCCAAGGAAAACCTTGAGGGGATTGATAACCCAGGTCGGCATGGGAGGGATAGTGTGCCTGGCAATTGCGAAAATGTTGATGTTGGCTTTGGTGAAGTGAGAGTACATCCTGATCCCAAAAGGTGGAGGGGGTGATGAGTTTGTTGAGGATGAAAAGGTTGGTGAAGGAGGCAGATCGAATGGAATGGAAGCAGGATTCTGCACATCGGTAAGGATATGAAGAGTAAAAGAGAGGCCGGTCCAGGTGCACGTGAGGTCGAAGGGGAGTTCAATGGCCTCTATGTGGAGACTGGTGATGGGGGTGGTATGGGTGGCGCCAAGGCAGAGCCTTAGAGCTGTATTTTCAGTAATCTCAAGTGTCTCAAGTAAAGTTTGCGGACGGAGGCATAGATGAAACTGCCATAGTCCAGCTTGGACCTGCCATAGTCCAGCTTGGACCTGCCATAGTCCAGCTTGGACCTGAGGTGGGAGCGGTATAAAGTAAGCATGGTGAGATGATTGGCTCCCCAGTTAGTGCTGGAGAGGACCCAGAGGATTTTGTGGTAAGATGACACGGTAGAGTTGAACAGAGCTGAATAAATTCATCATTACTTTAATAATGGGGCTATTAACTGAAATTATCCCAGTTAAAAGCTCTATGTTTAAATTAAAATGTGTGGAAAAGATGAAGAAAAAAATGTGGCCTTGATGAGATTCGAACTCTTTACGTTTGGCACAAAAAGCAAGCCTTCGGGAGTTTAGCCCATTACCTTACCCATTCGGCCACACAAATACTTATTTCCACAGGTCGCTGTATTTATCAATATAGTGCAAAATATGATCGAAAGAGGCGCGAATAGCAATTTCATCCAATGAAAAAATTATAACTGCAAATCCTTCTGCCGATATCGCACATTTAAATGGTGTATGGATGTGTGCAGGTAACATTATCAATTCTGACCAAAAGGTTTGAGTTTTTACCACACCCCAATCAAGTTCTAGCAGGAACAGACTTTCCTATCATTTTCAGTGACTGAGATTGAAGAAATAAATAAAATGAACTAAAAAATTACTTTAGAATTTTGAGCTGTCCTACAATCATGCATAACAAATTGAGTATGAATTATAAATTGTCAAAACTTTGATATCTCAATAACAACCAGAACCAAAACGTTTTGTGGTTCTGATGCTATTTTATCAGCTGATTGATTTTGCATTAACAGTTATGTCACTGCATATCATGAAATATTTGAAATGACATGAATCGAGTTATCTGTTTTTAAGATACCATGTTTACAAGCTAAACTAACATTGTAATTATACTAAATATGAAACAAAACAGACAAGTGATTGTTAAAATATGAGCATTTCAAGATTTTACATTATGCTCCGCCGACTCATTAATATGAATGACATCATCAACAAAAACAATAGGACACATCTACAGACCATGGGCTACAGTATCTGTGTACTGCACATGACATGAATCCAGGGTGTCTTTTTTGACAATTACAAGCTTGCTGCCAGAGACACACATTTACACACACAAATACATACATACATAACATACATAGACATACATATATAATACATACATACAGAGAGACATACATAAATACTGTACATTTAAAAATACATACATACAAACACACGCCAGCATGACTGCATAGGTTCCTAATTATGCTATTAGCATCAGAACCAAAAAGATGATCGTGGCGCAACAATACAAAACAACAAAAACCAAACAACATTTAACTTTAATGTAAGTGTGGGGTGTCAACAGCCTTTTGGGTTTGGGAGTCTTTTTTCCAAAATTGTGTCTTTGTCAACTGTTTCGAGGCTTAATTTTCCTAAAGAGCAAAAAAAAAAAAAAAGATGCCTCAAAATCTGGACCTTTTAGCAAAACATCTGGCCCTTTTAGCAAAATTTCAGGAACTTTTATGTTTAAGGGCTGTGCACAGGGTGGGAGGTCAACTCCTGACTACATGCATACACCCAATGGAAATATTCACAAACACACGCTTTAGCTGCAGGCAGGAAGGACAAAGGTCAGGACTGTGAGTCAGTTTCATTTGATCCCAACTGTGTAACCTTTAAATATTGACAGTGTTGATGTATTACCACAACTTCCGTAACCAGACATCGCAAACGATACAAATCCCCTCGCCGCTAATAACATGCTTTCCACCCTACATGTATGTCACAACTGCCATCCCACTCTCTGTTGTGCATGTCCCAACTTATAATCCTCCCTACAGGAAATCATACATGAATTCCAGATACCATTCCACAACATGACCCATATGCCATCACACCTGCAATCAAAAATACATCTCACCATATGCCTTGCCACCCTGTCCCATGCCACCTTGTCCCACATGCCATCCCTGCGTCCCATATACCATGCCACCTTGTCCGTCATCCCATCCCTCTCTGTACCATGTGCTATCCTACCCTGTCCCACATGCCATCCTTCCATGTACCACGTGCCATTCCACTATCCTACAGGCCATTCCATCCTATCAACACATGCTATCCCAACCTGTCCCATGTGCCATTCCACCTGAAATCCAGATGACATGGCATCCTGTCTCACATATCACTACACTCTAGTCCCCATGCCATCCCACCTTGTTCCACACGCCATCCCAGCCTGTCATAAATGCCATGACACTAACTTGTTTCACATGCCACGCCACCCTGTCCTACATGCTATCCCACCGTGTCATATATGCCATGACATCCTGTCCCACATGCCACTCTGTCCCACATGCCACCCCCTGTCCCACATGCCACCCTGTCCCACATGCCACCCTGTCCCACATGCCACCCCTGTCCCACATGCCACCCCCACATGTCCCACATGCCACCCCTGTCCCACATGCCACCCTGTCCCACATGCCACCCTGTCCCACATGCCACCCTGTCCCACATGCCACCCTGTCCCACATGCCACCCTGTCCCACATGCCACCCTGTCCCACATGCCACCCTGTCCCACATGCCACCCTGTCCCACATGCCACCCTGTCCCACATGCCACCCTGTCCCACATGCCACCCCTGTCCCACATGCCACCCTGTCCCACATGCCACCCTGTCCCACATGCCACCCTGTCCCACATGCCACCCTGTCCCACATGCCACCCCTGTCCCACATGCCACCCTGTCCCACATGCCACCCTGTCCCACATGCCACCCTGTCCCACATGCCACCCCTGTCCCACATGCCACCCCTGTCCCACATGCCACCCTGTCCACATGCCACCCTGTCCCACATGCCACCCCCCTCCACCCTGTCCCACATGCCACCCTGTCCCACATGCCACCCTGTCCCACATGCCACCCTGTCCCACATGCCACCCTGTCCCACATGCCACCCTGTCCCACATGCCACCCTGTCCCCACATGCCACCCTGTCCCACATGCCACCCCCTGTCCCACATGCCACCCTGTCCCACATGCCACCCTGTCCCACATGCCACCCTGTCCCACATGCCACCCTGTCCACATGCCACCCTCTCCCACATGCCACCCTGTCCCACATGCCACCCTGTCCCACATGCCACCCCTGTCCCACATGCCACCCTGTCCCACATGCCACCCCTGTCCCACATGCCAACCCTGTCCCACATGCCACCCCTGTCCCACATGCCACCCCTGTCCCACATGCCACCCCTGTCCCACATGCCACCCTGTCCCACATGCCACCCTGTCCCACATGCCACCCTGTCCCACATGCCACCCTGTCCCACATGCCACCCTGTCCCACATGCCACCCTGTCCCACATGCCACCCCTGTCCCACATGCCACCCTGTCCCACATGCCACCCTGTCCCACATGCCACCCCTCTCCCACATGCCACCCTCTCCCACATGCCACCCTCTCCCACATGCCACCCCTCTCCCACATGCCACCCTCTCCCACATGCCACCCTCTCCCACATGCCACCCTCTCCCCATGCCACCCCTCTCCCACATGCCACCCTCTCCCCACATGCCACCCTCTCCCACATGCCACCCTCTCCACATGCCACCCTCTCCCACATGCCACCCTCTCCCACATGCCACCCTCTCCCACCCTGTCCCACCCTGTCCCACATGCCACCCTCTCCCCACCCTGTCCCATGCCACCCTCTCCCACCCTGTCCCACATGCCACCCTGTCCCACATGCCACCCTCTCCCACCCTGTCCCACATGCCACCCTGTCCCACATGCCACCCTCTCCCACCCTGTCCCACATGCCACCCTGTCCCACATGCCACCCTCTCCACCCTGTCCCACATGCCACCCTGTCCCACATGCCACCCTGTCCCACATGCCACCCTGTCCCACATGCCACCCTGTCCCACATGCCACCCTGTCCCACATGCCACCCTGTCCCACATGCCACCCTGTCCCACATGCCACCCTGTCCCACATGCCACCCTCTCCACCCTGTCCCACATGCCACCCCTGTCCCACATGCCACCCTGTCCCACATGCCACCCTGTCCCACATGCCACCCTGTCCCACATGCCACCCTGTCCCACATGCCACCCTGTCCCACATGCCACCCTGTCCCACATGCCACTCTGTCCCACCCTTCATCCTAATTCCTACATCTAACAATTATTCTACTATCTTCCACCCAACATTCTTTCCTCTAACTCCGTCCCCTCACTTCTATCAACTCAAAATGCCCCCTTCACCTACCATCCCCTTCACCTACCATTCTCTGTTCATCTACTATCCTCTATTCCTCAACATGCTCCATTCACCTACCATGCCCCATTCACCTACCATGCCCCATTCACCTACCATCCCCCATTCACCTACCATCCCCATTCACCTACCATCCCCCATTCACCTACCATCCCTCATTCACCTACCATCCCCCCCATTCCCCTACCATTCCCCTACCATTCCCTACCATTCCCCATTTACCTACCATCCACCATTCACCTACCATCCCCATTCACCTAACATCCCCATTCACCTAACATCCCCATTCACCTAACATCCCCATTCACCTAACATCCCCATTCATCTAAAAATCCCCATTTACCTACTACCCCAACCACCTTTAGCCATCCACTCATCTACAAAATACTCTTAAGCAACTCATTATTCAAATTTTCACTATAACCTCCACTCACTCCATTGCATTACAGCCCCCTTAACTTAAATCTGACACTTTTAATAAAAACATGCTCAACTTTTGTTCCCCTTATAAACCAAATAGGGCTGTTCTATCTACTATATCAGAATGAAAATTCATTGCAGATTACCTTTGAATTTGTTTTCATAGGTCTATTATGTTTCCACCCTATTCTAGCGAAAACCTTAATATTTTGTCCTATTTATTTCCAAGACACTTCATTATCAATTCCATTCAGTCATCAGTTCTATTATTAAACTTTTTTCCATCCCAGAACAAATCCTTTAATTGCTGCTATTCAAGTCTAGAATGCATTTGTTCTCCTTTATATCAATTTCTTTTCAGAACCAAAACCCCAAAATGTTTAGTGGTTCCGATGCATTCTTTCATTGTTGGTTATTTTCATGTATTATACTAACAGGCATTACATATCACAAAATATGCTAAATTAACATATATTCATAAGCCATGCCCACAATGCACATGATACATCAAAAAAATAGTACCTGTTGACAACACTTTTTCAAGATTTTTTTATTTTATATTAAGCCTCCACTCCACTCTAAGCAATATGCATGACATCACCACCAAAAATAATAGGGTACACAAGCAGACAATGGGTAATATGTGTAACACATATGACCTGTATCCAATGTAGAGTCCTTGAGTTACTGTATTTACAAGTTCTTTTCAGCAAAACAAATTAAACCCAGCCGACAATGAATACTAATGATATTCAACTATTTTATACTATTTTATACCGTGTATAAATATACATTAGCTAACAGTATAAATATACTAAGTATGAATCAAAACAAACATGAAGTTGTTAAATACATGCATTTGACAATTTTTACATTAAGCCTACTTATTGATATGCATGACATCACCACCAAAACCAATAGGACACATATATGGACACCATGGGCTATTTGTGTACCAATGACATGATTCCAGTGTATCGTTCTTTAGACATCGTGTTTACCAGCTTTTATATAAAGTCCCGCATACTATGCATATTAATGAAATTCAACATTTTTATACAATGAACACATACACACTAGATAACAACATAATTAAACAAACTGCATATGACATGAATCCAGTGTATCATTCTTGAGATATCATACAAGCTTTCTGTCACACACACACACACACACAGGCCAGCATGACTGCAGAAGTTCCTTATGCTATTAGCATCGGAACCAAAAATAGTTGGAATTACTTTCCTTTCCAGCAATCTTTTGTTCCAGAGCAGCTGAACAATGCATGAGGCCGTACAGACAATAGATGTGGACGGACGGACGAATGGTGAAGATGCCATATCCCCTCTTCACCAATTTTGTTGGGGAGGGATAATCAAAACCAACAAAAGCATAAATAAAATAACAATATTTAAATTGATGCAAACAAACCAATAAGAATTGATTTTTATATTTTCAGATAAGTGTTTACACTTCATGTGAACCATACCACCATGCAAGACATACACAAACATTGCATGAACTCCATTATTTATTTGTTTACCATTTCTTGGATGATAAGAAGTGTTTAAACATGATGTAAGATACCATGAGGCAAACAAACTTTCCATGAACTGGTCGTTGGTGCACTGTCACTGTGTGCACAGGTGATGTCAGTTTACATATACATGTACTGTGTGGAAATTTGAAACCATTGAGCAAAAAATGTAATCCTTATCAATTACAGAACATGAGCTTTTCATACAACTTATACTTTTTATATATGACAGTGCCCAAAATATACACACTGTAGTAAGCTTGGGTGGTATACCGGTATTTCGGTATTTTTCGATACTTAGCCATACTGAAATGGTCGGTATTGAACATATTAGTGATACCGAAATACCAATAATATATATAATACGGCCCGAAATTGAATGATTTTCTTAATTAAATCTTGATTGCTCACGGTCATCCATAGAATATTTCAAAAGCATGTCAAGTAAAAGGTTAGCAAAACTATTTTCCAACCTTAAAAGACCCAATTCATTAAACAAGACAGAAAAAGCTGCGCAATCTTTATTGCAGTGATCAGCAACTTGTTAGGACTTTAAAATTATGGAAAAATATGTACAAAGTGCACTTGAAAAAGTATGGGAGAATACAGAACGAAGTTAACAACATCAACTTACTCAGATCTCGGATATTATTCCGAATATTAAGACCTGGTCCAAAAAAATTGTTTAAAACTTTAAAATGTTTCCAAAGATAAAGAAATTTCTGTTCAGAACCTCTCCATCATAGAAAATAAAACAAAACAAAAAATATAAAAGCTGTAAAACTGCAAACAAATGCTATTTCCTTGTTTTTAAAACGTATGTTCCACTTCCATCTTCCAACTTTGCAAATAACAAAGAAATAAAAAAGTTCCTTAAACCAGTAGTACATTCCTTGAGAACAGGAAGCTGTCGCCCCAGTTAATGGCCGCCAAACTAATGTGTAATAGCAAATTGTTACCACACATTGCACAGGACATCGCTTCCATCATGTGCAATTCCTACTTTTTAACACAAAATCATTAAGAACCGTGTCAGAAAAACAACAACGAAATATCTCCTTTCATGATATGCCGCCCGCATCCCCCTTCACATGTTACTTCTGGGTGGTCTATAACCTGGTGCATAAACCTGGTGCCACTTTTTCATGAACTATTCGGCCACTAGCGCTAAGTTGTTAAAAGACAAACTGCATGACACTTTTATGTAAACATTCAAAATGGAGGAAAGCAATAAAAAAAAAAAGACAATATTAAAACCGTTAAACTGGGAGGAGAGTGGACATCTAGCATTTTGTAAGTTGAGAAATATGAGGAAGTTCACTGAGTACGGGAGAGAAATGATGGCAGCATCGCCTTAAGACTTCATTCGGGGAAACAAATTATGAAAATGGGGAGGGAGGGGAGAGGGGACAATATCATAAACCAAATACGTTTTCACAATAAAAAGAATTCCCCCACCTCAAATTCAATGATTTGGCGATCCAATTCGCCATTTGAAACCTGCAAACAGATAATCTTTGCAAAGAACCATGGCAAAGAACCCGCCTCCACCCCACCCCTTCTTCCTTTTTTGTGTGGAGAAGTTATAAGAATATGGGGATAGGGGGATGATATGATCCACAAAATTATGTTTTCATAAAAGAGAATGCCCCCACTCTAAATTAAAAAGTTTAACGAATCCAGTTTGTCACTTCAAACTTGCAAACGAGCTAGGTGATAATAACAAAGATCCCCTCCCCTGCCGACCCTAGCCTTCCTGGCCCCCTTCTTGCTGTCGTATTACTTTCACTTTTGTGGACAAATTGAAGAAAATTGGAGAGAGGACAAGATAATATACCAAATTATGTTGTGATAAAGGAGAATGTCCCCCACCCTAAATTCGATAGCCTGGTAATATTAAATTAAACATGTATATGAAGAAGGAATCACTCTGGAGTACCCCTCCAACTTAATTTTAACCGCTGTAATCCACCATCCCTTACCCAAAACCACCAAACTCAAGTTTATGTCTTTAGATTTCAAATATTTGGTTTGGTTTGTTGATGTTTAACGCACCGCCAGTCAGTCAAATGTGCCAAGAGGGTTATAAAAATTATGGTGTAAGAGTTAGGATAGTGAGGAGATGGAAGGTTTGTAAGGGGGAAAAGCAGAAGGAAAAGTGGGGGTAAGTAAAGTTAGGTGCAGAAATGAAGGGTAGGGGAGGGGGTAAGTAAGATTAGGTGTAGAAAGGGAGGGGATAAGTAAGGTTAGGTGTAGAAAGGGAAGGTAGGGGGTAAGTAAGGTTAGGTGTAGAAAGGGAGGGGACGGGGTAAGTAAGGTTAGGTGTAGAAAGGGAGGAGGGAGTTAAATGTGGTGGAAGTGGTTGTTGTTGCGGAGGAAGTTGACGTTTGAGGAAGAATTGTTTTCGAAAAGGTCCGAGAATGAGGATAGTGAGGAGAGAAGAGATCTGGTATAGGGGACAGGTTACAAAGATATGCTTGATGCAGAGATTGGTGTTACAAGTGGGGCAGATAGGGGCAGGGGAGCCGGATAAGAGATGGGAGTGAGTGAAAGAGGTGTGGCCGAGGCGGATGCAGGTGACAACGGTGTCTTCCTGTGGTTGTGACTGTACAGACTGTACAAAGTTGGTCCCAACTTTAGAATTTGTGGTTTGGAGTTTGTTACTGGTTTCGTGATTCCAGGAGTTTTGTCAGATTTTTGTTTATGTAGTTGGAGATGGAGAGACGGAGGTCTGAGTGTGGATTAAAAAAAGGAGAGGCGATGTTTGACAGAGCTTTGTTGGCGGCTCTGTTGGCTCAATCATTGCCAGGGATACCGACATGGCTGGGAATCATATTTGGAAGACAAAATGCATGAAAATCTGGAGGGGACATGTACCTTTGTAAGTATTTCCCTTTAAATGTGCCAATCTTAATTAATTGGGCCACAATAGCCCTAAGTCCAGACGCAGCTGCATCAATTTGTAAACAAATCTGTCAAAGGCGCCTGGGAATAGGGCAGAGGCATTATTTATAATTCTCTATAAAGTTTACAGTGTTTTTGCGGTATGAGTTTCAGAGATATCTAATCGATAAAGAAATAATTCCTCTGCACCTGGGCTTATAGTGGGACTGGGAGCAACATGTATGTTTCTGTTAACTTACGTCGCTGATTTCTTCGTACTTTTGAAAATAGATTTTGATGCATTCTTTTTAACAATGGAAGTCTGTGTAACAAACACTGAGCGAAGAGTGCTTAGTGTAGAATTTTATTTGTTCTCAATTTATCATTTTTTCTATACTTTTCTTTCACGTTTCACTTTTACTGTATATGAAACTACATATTACAAAGTTTTGACAACGTTTCTTAATATTTTTGTGGACTTATTTCAGAAGTTAAAATTTTACCTGACTGTTTGGATTACTATATATTTCGGAATAAAACATGGAAAACTCAGTAACTTATTCTCGTTTATTATTATTTTGCCAATCCTTTTTATTTCGCTTATCATTTTAGTTTAAGTTTATATTAATTTATTCAATTTTCATTTTATGATTTATAAAAAATGGCCGCGCACGCCTGCCCAGATGGTGGTGTAGCAAGTTGCATTGGTGCCATGGTTCCTTACTTTTCAGGTTGTAATTTTTTGTTGAATTTATTGAAAATAAATATTGATTGTAAATCTTTTTGATATAACCGTAAGTACCCCCTCACTCTGCATTGTCGCTACCAATTTATTGTGGGCTACCATTGATACTGTCAATTGGATTGTGGTTTGACTTTCCTGCGGCCTATAATTGTGTCAAGCTCTGACGCGACGTTAGTTGTCAGGTTGTAAACAAATAAAATGATTGTGTAGTTAACTTGTGAAATGGCTCAATAAATGTTATTGTTAAATTCTGGAAGTATTAGAGCAGGGCTATAAAAACACAAATGTAACTTTTTATGTAAGAATATCATGTTTTTAAGTTGATAAGTGTACAGATTAAACATGGATTAATGGAATGTTTTTATCAGGGATTCAGCTAACGATGTTGAACTTTAAAGTAAGTTCAAACGTAAGCCTAGTGTTACATTTTTGTAACGTCTTATATATGAAGAAATGGCATGTGTATGTTTTTATGTTGCTTTCTTGTTGTTATATTGCAACTAGTTATCGGAAAATAAAAACACTGACAAAATAATTTGTAAAACAAATGATTTTTATTACAAACTTCTTTAAAACATTATAGAAATACTACATTGATATTTAACAATAAATTCAACATTTGTTGGTACATTTGCATACCGTATTTTCCATGATATACCAGTATTGCGCAACAAGCAATACCGCCAAGCTTACACTTTATTTTACTGGAAGTTGGGGATTTTTATTATAAAATAAAGCCTAAACGCTACGGGATTATTTTAAAGGATAAAACACGTTGAAATTTGAACTGCAGTATAACTGCATGTGAAAAAAAGAAAAAAAAATCTCTAATCATAGCCTTCACATTGGGTATGACACATCAGATTAAAGAGTTAAAACTGTATGGTATGGCATCAGGTTTTGTAATATGATTTGCCCTAGCTAGGATAGTGGGCAGGGGGATTAATATTTAAGGAAAAAAATATGTTTCTTACACACAAGCTTCCTATCACAATTTTCTTTTTTTAATATCCTAATCAGCGATAGAGCCTCCTGGCAGGGTGGGTGTGTTACAGTACCTACCCATGGGTGTAGCCAGGATAAAAATGAATCGTGCTAAAAGGTGCAGTAATTTGGCTTAAGGTCCAGATTTTGATTGAAATTGCTCTTCAGTAAAATTTAGCCTCCGAACGGTTTAAAGATTGCTATTTCAATAAAATTCTGGTTAAAGAATTACACCATCAGCAATTTTGTTTGTTCTGCAACCCCCTCCCTCCTTCACTAATCCGAAAAAAGGTTAGCTTACCCTGCATACCCTGGCCCCCACTGGCACCTTTATATGGCATCTCACATTAAACGGCTCCAGGTCAATATTTTCAAACATATTTAGCTAACAATATCATCTTACAAGATGCAAGCATTAAAATTAACAGTTCATGAAATGGTTGCTTCTTTGTTCAGCTCACTATTTTTTGTATCATGATACTTATGTTCACATGTCATTAACATCTTGCACTGTGTTGTGGCCCCATTGACTATCATTCCAAGATCTTTGAAAATGATAGAAACCCCTTAATTGCCCCTTTAAAATGCCTTGCATACTCATTACTAGCAACCCAGTACCCCTCATTCCCCCCCTAACCCCTCACTTCTCAACCTTTCTTCAAACCATCTCCTTTCCACAAGCAATTCTATTCCATTCGATTTTCATTTCCTGTTCTTTTACAAATCCTTCATTTTCTTAATGTCCATCATAATTCTTTGAAGTCATGCAGCAAAATTTACCCAAAAGGTTTTTCAGTCTTTGCCATGCCCTTAATACAATTTTAGCCGAAATGAGACTTTCCCCAATATCTATCATGGTGACTAAGTTTTAGAAAGAAATTTAATGATTTACATAACTGTCCGCGGCCCAGTCAAACTGTTCAAATTTTAATCATCCATAACTCACAAACTTGTTTTTTTTTAAACTTCAAAACCTGATCTGCATAGATTTTAATCCCCTTTCAACCAAAACAAAAAATGCTACATGTCCATACACCTTTTTAATGAATGTTTATGTATTAAAGGAATACCCATGATAGAGGACTATCAAAGAAACAAATTAGTGTAAAAACCATGGTGATATCTTATTCCATTTAGGAATTATTGCATTTCAAATATATTTCACTAGTGTGCTGAAAAGTGTAGTGTAAATAATATTGCTGGGATAGAGGGAATAATATTGGTGGGATAGAGGGAATACTATTGCTGGGATAGAGGGAATACTATTGCTGGGATAGAGGGAATACTATTGGTAGGACAGAGGGAATACTATTGGTGGGATAGAGGGAATACTATTGATGGGATAGAAGAAATACTATTGGTGGGATAGAGGGAATACTATTGGTGGGATAGAGGGAATAATATTGCTGGGATAGAAGGAATAATATTGCTGGGATAGAAGGAATAATACTGCTGGGATAGAGGGAATAATATTGGTGCAATGGAGGGAATAATATTGCTGGGATAGAAGGAATACTATTGGTGGGATAGAGGGAATACTATTGGTGGGATAGAGGGAATAATATTGGTGGAATAGAGGGAATACTATTGGTGGGATAGAGGGAATAATATTGGTGGGATATAAAGGGAATAATATTGGTGGGATATAGAGGGAACAATATTGGTGGAATATAGAGGGAATAATATTGGTGAGATATAGAAGGAATAATATTGGTGGGACATAGAGGAAATAATACTGTATGAATTGAATGGGTGGCATGGACTTGCCTGGCAGTTAAATTGTGCCTTGCATGGACACAAAGTTAAACAACGCTAAAAGAGGTGATGGAGATTTAGGTTAAAACTTTTCATAATTTACAAAACCATATAGGTATCTTAAATGCCTTTAAACTAAAATTCTTTAAATGTTGTTGTATAATTCATCTATCTAAAACTAGATATCTAAGGAGAGCAAAGTAAGTCTCCGAATTGAAAAGGATGAAAGGGCATAGTTTAAGAATGAAATTTGTGTGCTTTTGAATGACCTAAACAAACTACTGCAGGGGTGTAACCAGCCTTTAAGCAAAATTTCTGGACCTTTTAGCAACATATCTGGTTCTATTAGCAAAATTTCTGAACTTTTGAGCAAAATTTCTGGACTTTTAGGAAACTTTCTAAACCATTCAGCAAATTTGTTGGATCTTTTAGCAAAATATCTGGACCTTTTAGCAAAATTTCTGAACCTTTTCTAAAATTTCTAGACCTTTTAGCAAAAACTGTCCCCTTCCTTGTCCACGGCTGTTTGATTCACCACTAGTAAAGCCTTTAGTATTGACAGCTTAATAAGTGGAAAAAATTCTTATATCTTTAAACTTAAAGTGTCTTTTAATTTTTTTATTGATACTAAGACGTGTAACGGCATAATTAGTGAAATTGCTCCAAAACACATCAAAACCATAAAAGTTGTAAAATAATGCATTAAAACCATTGCCTCTAAACCTCCACAGACCTCAACATCAAGACCCACCAGTATACTGTATGTCAATCCTAGGGATTACAATGCACACACAAAAAAAGGCCACTAACCTGTGATCATCATTGCTTCAGTAATACATTTCTTGAAATGACACACCTGACAAACTTGATTAAAACCCATTCATTTCTTCTTGAGATATGTTGATGACAAACAGACAAACATACAACAAAAAAAAGGGCAGTGAAAACAAAAAAGCACTTACCTGTGATCATCATTGCTTCAAAGATACATTTCTTGAAATGACACACCTGACAAACTTGATTAAAACCTACTCATTCCTTCTTGAGATATGTTGATGACAAACAGACAGACATACAAACAAAAACAAAAAACGGGCAGCGAAAACAAAGAAGCACTAACCTGTGATCATCATTCCTGCATTGATACACTTCCTGAAACGACACGCCTGACAAGCTTTCCGGCATTTCTTAGACACCTCACATTGTTTTTTACCTTGGCATTTATATTTCAGATTTCCTGTGGAGAAGAGAAAGATGTGAAAGGATTCAAGTCATGTGATCAGAATAAATTCACTGACTACCCTCAATGTTCATGAAACCAATGTCCAATAACGGCCAAACGTGTTGGGACAAAATCACTTAAATAATTGCAGCACCCCTATCCCCTCCCATCCCCTCCCCCTCTCTTCCTGCTTTTAATGCTTACAATGATGGAGAACCAGGATTTTGGCCATGATCATAGGGGCTTTCAGGCAATATAAATTTATGAGAGTAATAATTATGTCGTAACAGCGTAATTTCAGTAAACACTAAGTAGCAGGGCAGTAATTATCATCAATAAAGTTGGGTGGTGGACTGAGGAAAAGGCCCAGGGGTCTGGGTGAAGAGCCCTCCGTATGTACCTCACCAACTTGTATCACACTACTCCTCAGTAACCAACACTTTTATCTTCCAGGTACTTATTTTTGAAGCAAGACAGCATTTGTATTAAATATGCATGTAGTATGAACTAGGCCACCATGAATATTCCACTATGCTGTCTACTCCTATCTAAATACCTGTACATGCAGAAAGTGTCCTGTGTTCCATGTAATGTTTCAAAATTACAATTAAAAGATTGATGATTTTTTACTTTGTGTCAACATGGTTAACGACATCATCAACCATTAACAAGGTAAACAGACAAGAAAAACAGCAATTTTCCCTGTAAGAGGATAATTTTGAAAACATATGAATAGCTGTGAATAGCTGTGACAAGAAAGATAATATGTGGCAATCTCATTTTGTACACCACCCACAATTTAAAGGATAAGAACAGATGTGTTCATCTTATATAAAAGAAGCTATTAAATAGAACAAAATGCTAAAGAAAATCTTCAAAAATCTTATTATGTTAATAAGATATCTAAGTTTGAAATTTTACAAGTAATAGTGACATCACATCGTCACAATTTCTCCAAAAAATTTTGGGTGTAATTTACATAATCCTTTTCTGAGATTTTGTGATGTATAACCATTAGATATGTCAGTAGAGTTACTAAAACAGAGACTAGGAAACAAATAGAATAGAATAAAAAAATATATTTTCAATTAGTAAAAAAAGTTAAATAACCTTCAATGAAGTACTAGACCTTTCCAAAGCAATTTTAGCCGAATGTGATTACTCCAAAACTTTGACCAATCAACTGTTGGAGAATTTTCCCTTTCGTTAACCAACCAATCAACTGTTGTTGAATTTTTCCCTTTGTTACCCAACCAATCGACTGTTGGGGATTTTTCCCTTTGTTACCCAACCAATCAACTGTTGGGGAATTTTCCCTTTGTTACCCAACCACTCAACTGTTGGGGAATTTTCCTTTTGTTATCCAACCAATTAGCTACAGTTGCTGGAGGAAAAATTGTAAGCAACAATACACGTGCATATTATCTTCAATGCATGTATGAAGGGCGTTTGAATTTTGAAAGCACTTTTTTTCATACGTTTGGTCTGACCCATACTGTGTGTGAATTGTGTAGACAGCCAAGAATCCCCTAGTATACGATTGGTCCATTATGGACACTTGAATTTCAGTTCTGTGACATTATCTAAAACAGTTTCCGGAAATAGTCGATTCAGATTTCTAAAAAGTTTTTTAAAAATTGCTATGAATGTAAGGGTGAAGATATCTTTCCTCTTTGCCATTTATTTTCAAACAAACCTGAGGCAACTTAAAAATTCAATATTCCCCGAGCGAAACAAGACATTAATGTTGTTTCCTCACAATTGTCATTTTGTCCTCTTTCATACAACATGGAGATGTCATTCGTCTGATTTACCTTACCAATTTTTGGGTTGAAAAATTTCATCAGGGAGGGAGGATTTTTTTGTTTTCATTTTTTTTTTTTTTTTTTATCATACTAATCAGCCAAAGCTATATACATTTATTTACTGAAGGTGTTATTATTTCCTTGCTTACACTGATTAATATGCATGAATGTTACCGAAAATGCATTCAACAAGGTCTGTATAACTTCTTCTTATATACAAAGTGTTATGATAATACCACTTAGCCTTATAGGTTAGCCTACGAAATAAAACTTCAACCTAACGCTGATGCCAGGGTGAGTATAACTCTCACTATACTTATAAAATCTCAAGAAAGAATAGAATATTGTACATAGGTGTGTTTTCTTTTCATTTTGTTTGCACGTGCAATTAGGAATAATTCTGCATAGAATAGAGTTGTGTGGTTTCTCGTGACACTACTCCTGGGATCCCAACGATATCATGTCAACTATGCATAGGGCAGCTCGGGTGAACCCCTGAAAGGAGTCTTTCATGCTAATCCCTGCTTCCAGGGTTTGACCATTGCGCAATTCAGCAACCAGTCGACAGTTAAAACATACGAATCGCACACACATCTCAGCTGCTTACTATCTACAATTCGGTCTATTTCAAGTATGCATTATGCGTGACACTGTGAGTGTGATCACCTACTGACTGACCGATCGTAAAGGAATAAACAGTGCAATTTGAGATTAAGTAAACTAACTGCTTAAGTTTTATTCATGATTTGATTAGGCCCTTAGGTCTGAATGTTACTCGCCAGTACAGACAATGGGTGAAACAGAATGACACGAATGACAATATATATTACACACAAGCCTGCAATGCAAACAGTCCAACGTACACTCTACGCACATGATGGCTGTAACTTAGCATTAGTTACGGTCAATAGGCCTACGTTAGAATACGTTCACTGTTCAGACAGAACATCACATACGAAAGTCACAAAGGAACTGATATTTCACTGCAGTAAAATGATTTAAATGAACGCGTTCTCCAAAAGGTTAGGTAAATAACAACAAAATTTACGCGAAGAACAAATTTAATGTAAGAATGCATATGAAATAACCCTTTTAATTTGTAATTTATTGAACACTGACAATCGCAGTCAACTTAAAGTCGGTGCTTAGTCAACACAACGCAGATGTTAGCACAGTACAGAATATTCGCAACAAACCTAAGCAGGTCAAACATAGGTCATGCCATATATTGGCTCTTTTTTCAAAATCGGAGTGGTAAACATATCAAAAGGTACTGGATAAAAGGTAGCTAATATGTTTCCCCATAATTCCATGTACCTCTCACACTTCAGCAAAGGCCGTCGTAGTTCACAAAATGATTTTACTTCGTCACTCTGTACAAAGTGCATGGACGAAGAAAATTGCATAATGGGTAATGGCTGCCTCCATGGCCTAAGAAAACCCTCCTTCAAGGGGTTTTATAGAGGACTAAAAGGAGGGGTTCACCCGAACCGTAGGGTGTGATCAAAATGTACTACTTATGAGTTATCAGCTTACTTTACTGGAACTACTTTTTACATTGAACCAATAGAAAAACAAAATGGCAATCCTCAGACTTGTTGACCTTATCGCATCTGCCGCATATAGTTTTTCCAGGAAACATGACATAAAATGTATCATTTCAAATCAATCACTTGACCTCTGACCTTTGAGTGACATTACTGTCCTGAGCAGGCCGGCCCTTCACTCTTCAACAACCCAAAGTACCAACGCAATATCACTTACGGCTATCCCAAGAAGCATGACACAAACTGTCCCAGTGCTTGACCTCTGACCTTTGCCTGTCACATGTCACATCTTTTGTGAAATGCAACTTTTTTCATCAACCCACCAAAGTAGCAACCCAATTGCACCCAGGACACATGACCATATATATTTTCCAGGAAACAGGAACAGAACATAAAATGTATCATTTTAAATTAATTATTTGACCTTATAAGTGAAATGTTAAAATAACCATTCTTCACCTTCGACCAACCAACCAAGTACCAACCCAATATGACATCCAGTTTTCCCAGGAAAAGCAACATAAGATTTTCCATTTTTAACCAGTTATTTGCCATCTGACCCTTAAGGTGCATGACCCATCTTGTGGGGGACATTACTACACATGCACCCCATGTCAAGTTTCAACTTTAAAGCTTGTCCAGTTTTCTCAGGAAACACAATAATATTGTACTGTAACACAAACACAAAACTGAGTAACTAATATGCTGGATATAAGATCATAAAGACAACAGTATGTGCAAGGCCAGAAAAGCTCTGAATGAAGTAATTTGGGTCAATTTGTGGTCAACTGTTGTTCTGGAAACTATCCTGGGAGCTGCATATCATGCATGCAGATCTCTTACAGTCAGTTCCCAGCATCACGTTAATGAGGTGATGTGACGTTACTTTCTTCGCACAGAACTCCGCCCACTTTGAGATTTATGCTGTTTTCACAAAACTAATCACTGTAAGAATGAATTTTCTTCGTGGCGGTATTACTCTGCAGCAAACAAGATGGCGAGGTACAGTAGGTGAAACTATTACATACATGTATAGCGTTGTGCGGTAGTCACGTTTTTGTACAACCGGTAGTGTTGCTTACTCACTACCGGTAGTGTTGCCACTACCGAGATTCCCCTAATGTATATTCCTTACTGCTCTGTCACTACCATATATTAGTACACAAGGGAAAAATTCACATCTAAACATGTATTTAAATATCTTGATAGCACCCTGATAAATAACACAGCACTTACAAAGAGCACGAAAATCCTTAAAAATGTCTATGAAAAACACAATTTTATCTGAACAAATCCCATAACTAAAAAAAAATCTCCAAAGAATGCTCCCTATAACCCACAGAAGAATTCATTTTAGTTGGTGAAATCCAGTTAGAACTTGGTCGCGTAACTTTTCATACTTGAATAAGTGATTTCAGACAACAGTTTTTGTTATTTTCAAGGCAATTTTTTAGTAAAGAAATAAAGATGGTGCTTCATTGTTCCCAATTATTATTGACCTGAGGTATTTTTGAAGCATTTTGAGAGGGGTTCCATACCAAGTGAATGCTTGTTGGCCTAGTGTTATAACTGTTGGTGGTCTAGTGTGTATGACTACGAGTGAGTTGATGCTGATGGCATCAAAAAGCCATTTCATATTAAATTACACTTTAGTTGTGGGTTTTGATTGTTGAATGACTAAAAAGAATGTGTGGTATAACCTTCTGTACATGACAACTTGCTAATATTCAAGAGAATTTCATAATTTGGTATCTAAAAACTTCACGAAACTTGGGTCTTTTTTACCATCAGGAGTAAGTTTGTGGATGATTAATATAACTGACTTGGGTACTTGTCAAATGTCGAAATTGACCTAAATTTTGTAAGAGTAAGTTGTTTTTACATAAAAAAACAAGAGAAGAAGACACATAACATGATTTTTTGACATATACATATAAAATACTTAATATTTCTTTCAAAAAACCAGGAAAGATAGGTTGTTTCAACAGTTTTTTTCACTCCTGAGATTCCAGGCTTTAGTTACGAATCCTTGTGTGGTCAGCTTACTCTTTTCTTTGTAAAGTATTAAATTTGTAATGAAGGCCCAGCTACGACTCATTGTTACGGTTAGGCGTGTTTTAAGTAGTGGAGTTGTGTATCAAGTAAATGTTAGACTAGAATTATAGCACTCTGCAGAGCGCATACCTCCACCCCTGTTCATTCCCTACCAGAATATAAACTATCTCAGAAACCCTCCACCCACCAACAATCTCTTTCTCACTGTTGATCCTTATTGCCATTTACATTCTAAACACTTGAGGATCATAACTTGTGATCTAATTCAGGCTAAGCATTCATTGTTTGAGCTCTATTCAGGGTAGATTCACATTCCATCATTTTCATTCATGGCAGCAACCAATTGTTTTAATTTCATTGATACCAGGGACCAGTTCACTTGAAAAAGTCCAGAAAATTCATTGTATGGCTGTTCTTTCATGGCATGAGTTCATTGATCAGCACATTCCATTGGAAAGTTTCTACTAAGTGTTGATAAATCTTGCGCTAGAATATCGCCACCCTCCATTTTTACCCTTCCCCTATTCCAATACGTCCCAAATTTTAATCACTTCTTCCTTAAGCAGGACAAAACCACACACAAAATTTGAGCCAAATCCAGTCATCAGTACTTTAGATATCTTGATGACAAACGAAATGTCCCCACCCCACATTTGCACCCTTCCCCTGTTCCAATATGTCTCAAATTGTAATCACTTCTTCCTAAGCAGTAACAAAACCACACAGCAAATCTAATCCAAATCCAATCATCACTTTTTGAGATATTTTGATGACTGGCAAAAACAAACTCACCTTAAAATGTCCCCACCTCTCCATTTGCACCCTTCCCCTATTCCAATATGTCCCCACCAAAAAATCAGAAAACAGCTTGTTTTAGCTCATCATATATTCATATTCGCGGAAGGGTCGAATACATTAAGAAGAAACTAAGCGACTTTTCACTGCGCTAGGAACTGACTGCTTACATTATCATTTTTTGATGACGTAGCAGTGTAGCACACACGAAGTGCACTGTATGTACTGTATACTGTACAAGTGTACAATTCAACACAACATACACAATACGTATTTTGTACATTCACAGGTAAGAGAAAAGCCACGTGTGCTTGTTTTGCAGTAATATTCTAAAACTTTTGATGATCACCCAAGTGACCTTAGGAATTGCCAAAGTAGACCACTTGGGTTTAAAAATGGACCTCAGTATTTTTTTGCTTTTTGTTATCAAAGTATACTTTTGGCCCTAAAAGTTCTGAATCTGAAGAAAATTTTACCATTAGACTAGGTTTTCTATTGAAAAACTGTGGCAATAGCTTAACGTTAGGTCTCAGTTGCAAATTAATTGGGTTGTAGGTTTTTTCCAATTACTTTTTATTCTTTCTGTTTTTGAGATAACATTTCTACAGACTGAAATTGCGTAAAGGGAATTTCAAACCTATTTTCCACTGAAATCTTTAAATAAATTCATCCTAGTATGATTTGAAGTAAATATCCCTTGACAAATTATACAAAAACTTGGGTAATGATAGATAGGGTAGGTCAAAAGTTTGAAAAAGTTTTGTGAAGGGTCGCCAGATCTCTGGACTTGGGCAAGGTGCATGCACATTGACAGTTTTATGTTGTCAGAGACGAGGTTTAATACTGGATTTTCCCTGATCTAAAAATAATCAGCAAGCTTGAAATGTGAAAACAAAACGGTAATTAAACGAATATTCCTGTTTCATTTTCACAAAATTTTGTAAGTTGCAGATGATAAAAGCAGAGAGGACACACTGTTTAACTATCTATTTATATTTATATGAACAATTTTCAGGAAAAAAAAACTTTGCGGCCGCGTCAACAAACATAAAAATTCCAACCGGAAACAATGTTATTTTTATTTTGGCCTTATCACTCCCTTCTCCTGGGTATGGAGATTGAGTCTTCTCTAAGCAAATTCTTCCATCTCTTTCTGTCTCTTGCTACTACTGCAGTTTCTCCTCAGCTGTTCCATCCAAAACAGTTTCTCTCCTTTTCTGCCACTCTTCTCCATGTAGTCTTAGGTCTTCCCTTCTTTCTTCTACCTTCTGGTGTCCAAGTGATTGCTATTCTGGCATAGATTTCTTCATCCTTTCTTAATACATGACCCAACCATCTCCATTTTCTCTCAAATATCTCCTTGCTTATCTCCACTGTGCCTGTTCTTTCACATTTTTCTTCATTTGTGACTCTCACTTGCTATCTAATTTTCAAAATAATTCTAAGGCATCTCCTTTGGAACACATCTACATGTAGTTTCTTCTCGTCAGCTTTTGTCAGCTTCCAGGCTTCACATCCATAGAGGAGTACTGAGATTACATTCGATTGAAATATTTTCAGTTTAGTTTTATCCAGTAAATGTTTAATTTTCAAATCTTGTCAAATTGTCTAAAAGTTGCCTGTACCAGCCCAATTCTGTTTTATGTCATCATCAGTGCCTCCTTCTTTGGACAGTGTTGCCACCGAGATAGACAAAGTCATCAACATCTTCAAGCTTTCTGTATTTGCAACTTTGATTGTCTGACTATACTTCTTTACTGTGTGATACCATAGAAGAAACTAGTCATTTAGTACACGCTTTTGTCATGATTTAGAATTAAGAACAAAAAAAATGATCATAAATCATAAGATCACTAATATCAGCTGTTCAATTTCTATAATCCCAACCCAAAATTCAAATAACAAAAAAGTACACTGCACCTGTGACACT
Organism: Chiridota heheva; assembly: GCA_020152595.1. Taxonomy (NCBI): domain Eukaryota; kingdom Metazoa; phylum Echinodermata; class Holothuroidea; order Apodida; family Chiridotidae; genus Chiridota; species Chiridota heheva. The sequence continues at coordinate 1,353,052 of JAIGNY010002293.1, read as the reverse complement.
GGACTTTTTTTTTTTACTTTTCAGCATATCCTAATCCAAGCCTTTGAATGGGATAAAAGACAATTAACCTATTCTGCATGGCTTAGTAGCTTCTCATAAAGATTTTTTCCTACATATGTGCAACAATGCCTTCTGAATAATTAGAAATACAGAAAAAAAGCTTGCCAAATTGGATTCAGCAGTTGGGGAATTTAAGCTATTAAAAGCTTCTTGAGAATACCAGAAATCAAGCAAACACATACTACTGCAGGAAGGACAAGTTTTCTTTAATTATCAAGAACTAATGAGTTTTCTATCTTTGGGGAGGAGGGAGGGTTTGCACGATTTTTGATTACAATCATGATGTATGTCAAGTGACTGTGATATACTGTACCAACTAAAATATTTGTGATTATTCCTAGTGGTCAAATTCAGTTTCAATAAATTACACTGAAATGTGTTGAGAAAGGGAGGGTGAGAAGTCATTTTTCCACTTAAGATTTTATATACTGTACACTAATTAAGTCTCTTTTACGCATGAACCAATGAAAACTCCTGAAAATGAAAATGGTTAGTAAAGTCCATTTGAGCTATTAGGCTCATAAATTACTGTAAATCCACACCACAGCCATAAAGGCCCACCAGTCCAGTGCTTATCCTCGTTTCCTTGGCATAAGTTGGTGAAAGCACATGACTACCCCCTGGACAGGACAAGGATGCCAGTCCATCGCAGATAATAACTCCCCAACAATGCTGGTACCAACTTCACAGCTTGAGTGGAGCTGTTGAAAGCGGGATAAAATGCCTTGCACTACACAGCTGCTCAGACGGAATTGAACCGAACTTTTCGTTCTGAAACAGATCAAACCACTGATATTCCTTAAAGGAATATTCCCATGGAATTTCAATTTAATATATTTGATAGAGAACATTAAAAGAAACAGATTTGTGAAAAAAATCAAGTTGATATCTTATTCCTACAAGAAGTTATTGAAATTTAAAGATTTTTCTTGTCTGCATAAAAAGATTGTTGGTCTAAAGTCGTTATTATGATGTCATCATAACACTTCCTGTACTATTCGAGTTTTTTTTCTTCTTCTCTTATCAGATACATAACCGAGCCAAAAGGTTTTGTGGCACCGATGCTTCTTTTTCATAAGCTGATTGATTGAAAAATTTGTATTTATTGTCATGTCATTGCATATCATGAAAAATATTTGTTCCAGGATATTTATTCATAACCACACCCACCATGCAGATCAATACAAATGTTGACAGTTAACATTAGCATTTGCAGAATAATTAACAACATTATGATAGCAAGTATGATGCAAACACGGTTGCTCATTTATCCTATCTCAAGAATGTCAGTAAGCCCTGCCTACTCATTTATTTTCATGACTTTTTACCACAACATTAGAACATACTGTATGTACAGACCATGACCATCTGTGTGCCTGATATAGAATAAATCTGATGCATCATTCATGGAGTAAAGTTTGGTATTTAAATCATTCAGCACTTTCACATGAAGCCACACCCACCATGTATATTAATGAAATCTACTGATAACATACATGCAAGCATATACACAATAACCAACAAAATTATAATGCCTAATATGAGACACAGTTGCTCATTTATCACTTGTTTAAATTTTTACCCTAAGCCCGCCCACTTATTGATGTGTATGATATCGCAACCAAAAACAATCGAAAGTGCATCTACAGACCATGGGCTATCTGTGTATTAAATATGACATGAATCCAGGTTACCATTCTTGGAATACCGTGTTTACAAGCTCTTTTCAGCAAAATCATATTAAGCACCGCCCACTTTGCATATTAATGAAATTCAATGTTTTTACATCATGAAAATGTACACACCAGCTAACATCATAATTATTTCAAATATGAAACAAAACAGACATGCAGTTGTTAAAACATAAACATTTAAAAAAAATTACGTTGAGCCCCGCCAAGTCATTAATATGCATTATATCAAAACCAAAGTAAATAACACGCATCTACAGACCATGGACTACCTGTGTACCACATACTCTATAACATGAATCCAGTTTACCGTTCTTAAGATACCGTGTTTACAAGCTCTTTTCCGCAATATCATATTAAGCCCGCCCACTATGCCTATTTATGAAATTTAATGTTTTACATCATGAACATGTACATACCAGCTAACATCATAATTATACCAAATATGAAACAAAAGCAAACATGCGGTTGTTAAAAAATAAACATTTCAAGAATTTTACATTAGGCCCGTCTAATCATATCATCATCAAAAAAATAGGGCACATCTACAGACCATGGGCTATCTGTGTACCACATATAACATGAATCCAGTTTACGTTCTTGAGATATCTTGTTTTTACGAGCTGGCAGTCACAAACATACACACATAGATACACACCCACACACATACAATACATACATACACACACATGCCATCATGACCGATAGGTTCCTTAAGACATCGCATTGGAACCAAAAATGAAATTCCCTAGGAATATTTCTTCAATAGTACAAGATAACAATTTCTTCACATTTCTGTTTGTTGCTTTGTCCTTTACCATAGAAGGTAGACCACTTTGCAAGAAAGTTACAGTATTCAAATCTCTTGAGTTAATCACTGAATAGAACTTTCAAATCTTTTTAAAATGTCTACACCTAACCCTTAGGCGCCTGCGCCTCGCATTTAAAATCTGTATTTTTGGGAGACTTTTTAAATTATGCTTTTTTTTCCACATTTTCCTTTCCTTTGCTATCATTACAAGTATGTGTTAACTTGTCCCTGTTTTTACATAATGGCGATGGTGCAAAAGTAGTTTTTCATTGCAATGTTTAATTGCAAATTACTATGATTAACAAGTATCTGTTTTTATGTTTGTCATTTATTAATTATTTACAGTTTAAGCATTTCATTACTTAAAGAAAACAATCAAAATAATCTTATCAATGTCTAGCTAATGTATATGCGTTTAAAGACATTCGTGACTATGTCAAAACAAAAAAAATGCTTTTCCAGACAATCCAGTATTAACCACTACTGTATGTCAAAACAGGGACGAACTGAAAGGTAATACTTTGAACTTCACAATGGCCCACATAATTTTTTTACACTGGAATATACAAATTTATGCAAATTAGCTAATCTATTATGCATGCCCAATAAACAAAAACTGCCTAAATTTGTGTTTATGTACTCTCTTGTGGTAAGCAGTTATGGCATTTTGGATAAAATTTATGAAATGTTGATGAAAGGTTCTTTTCAATGATACCATTCACAATTTGTTTGAAAGTAGGAAGAACTGGAATATGCAAATTAGTTCATAATGTCACATTTTGACCTATATAATGACCCATTATTTTTTATTTTTACAATTTTTGTTTTCTTGTTTGTGGGCTCTTGAAAAAATTGAAAATCAATTGTATGATATTCAGAAGGTTGTTTATTATATTTTGCACACTAATTAATAAGCAAATTACCTCAAAATAAAGAATGAAATAAGATATAAGAATGATTTCATGATTGGGAAAATGCAAATATCATCCCAACTTTTACTCATTTTCTTATAAAAAGAAGTTTCATGGGCCAGATCAACTTTTCATTCTAAAAAGTATTTACAGTATATTCTCTCACCTAAGAGGGTTGATTTATTTGTAAAATAAGTAAAACATACTTATTATTTAATGCAGAAATGTATAAAATGCTGTGTATGGTCATGATTTTACGCAACAAGTAGTGGTTATTTACATGTACTAGTCAACAGGCCTGAAAATAATTTGTATTTTAAAAAAAAGTACCGATTTACCTTTACTTGAGAGACTATCTCCTCTAGTGTTCACCTCTTTCAAACTATTTTATCAAATATCCAACATGTAGATCTTCAATTAAGTTTTTTTACATTATATTTTTAGTTAAAAAAATGTGTCCTTACGGTAAAGTCTTTCCGTCAACCAAAATCTTAGCAAATTTGCATATCTTTCAAAAGTTGCAACGCTGTTTTCTTTTTTTACTCATTCGAAAGCTGGCTTTGAGGTCTATCAGATTTTCCTTTGAAAAGCTAGATCTTTTTTTTACTGTTGCTCAAAATGGACCAAAAATGGTAATGGTTGATTATCGCAATATAGAGATATTTGCATCATTCCCCTGTTCCAATATGTCCCAAATCTTTCGCACTTCGTCCTTAGGTAGTAACTAAACCACACACCAATTTTGATCAAAATCCAATCATAAGTTCTGGAGATATCTTGACGACAGACAAACAAACAGAGACAAAAACATGTCCCCACCCCCATTTTCACCCTTCCCCTGTTCCAATGTCTCAAATTGTAATCACTTCTTCCATAAGCAATAACAAAACAAAACACCAATTTAGATCAAAATCCAATCATATGTTCTAAAGATATCTTGACGACAGACAAACAAACAGAGACAAAAACATGTCCCCACCCCCATTTGCACCCTTCCCCCATTCCAATGTCTCAAATTTTAATCACTTCTTCCTTAAGCAGTGACAAAACCACACACTAAATTTAATCCAAATCCAGTATTTACTTCTATAGTGCCGAAACACATACATACATAGTTAAGAAACCCAAATCGTATCATTGTAAAATGGCAATGGAATTAAAGAAGAAAAAAATGTATTTGCAATTGAGCCTTTATTCTGTCCTTATAACAAGAAAGTTTGACAACTTCCTTGCTTATCAGGCCCATAGACAGGAATTTGAAAGGCCGTTCGTTTTAAGTATAAAAGGGCAACAAATCTTGAAATTCGAATGCTTATTAATTTTTCTGTCATGGTCCTCTGGGCGCAAGGACTAGTATTGCTGACTATATATGCTCAAAATCCTCCACTTTTAAATTAAGATTTAAAATTGTATTTAATGAATAGAATATGGACTTCAAATAAGTGCTATTTATTGAAAGTTGTATTTCAATGGTTGCGACGCTACAATCAATGTCAGCAAAGCTAATTTGGAAATATTTGGCATTGTTTTTATTCGTGAAGATCATGTAAATTGGCAACATTGATCCCCTTTCTCAGGTTTTCTCACTGATTGCGGGTCATGACAACCAGAAATTGAAAAAAAACATTATCAACATTTTACAGACCCCTAACATGATATTGCAAAAGTAACTTAATTGCGAGTAACCGATCTGCGTTCAGACTCCTTTTTTTGAGATTTTTATCATGGATCTGATCAAGTGCTCCGGACCGTGATCCTACCCTCGAGAATACAACAAACAAACAGAGACAAAAACATGTCCCCACCCCATTTGCACCCTTCCCACATTCCAATGTCTCAAATTTTAATCACTTCTTCCTTAAGCAGTGACAAAACCACACACTAAATTTAATCCAAATCCAGTATTTACTTCTATAGTGCCGAAAAACATACATACATAGTTAAGAAACCCAAATCGTATCATTGTAAAATGGCAATGGAATTAAAGAAGAAAAAAATGTATTTGCAATTGAGCCTTTATTCTGTCCTTATAACAAGAAAGTTTGACAACTTCCTTGCTTATCAGGCCCATAGACAGGA
>JAIGNY010002293.1:1145000-1340000 GCA_020152595.1 Chiridota heheva | reverse complement strand
CCACAACATTTTTTTTTTTAAAGAATATCCTGAGGCCTAAACTTTTCAAAGTTTCTGTGATTGATCTTTTGAGATAGAAACCATGTAAAGAACATTTTTAAACATAATGGGTGTTTATTTGAAGATCATATGTATATATATTTGCAGTGATTTCTGTTAATTTGTACAAAAGTTTTACTTGACATTTTTAAGCCGAGACGAGATTACCTTGCCCAGAACAGTACATACAGCTTACGTGTGACGTCCTATTATTTGCATATCGGTATTTCGATATTATCGATATTTTTCAGGCGATATATCGATATTGCATTATGTTCAATATCGCCCAAGCCTAATACATACATATATAATATATATATATATATATACATATATATGTAAATGTATATATTGCATAACTAACGTGATTGCAGGTCACTCATTTGTGTTCACACAGGTTTTTTGAGAATTTCATTGGTGGATCTGATCGCTTGCTCTGGATCATGATCCTACCCTAGAGAAAAATCAAGACATCAAAGATCAAGAGAAAGATCGAGTGACTGTGATCAGATCCAGTGAGCATTCTCACATTAAAAAAATCTAGAATATCAGCACTTATATATACCTCTGCCCCTTGTTCATTCCCCATCCGGAATACAATCTACCTCAGAAACCCTAGGGCCATCAAGTTATAACTCCAACAATCTCTACCCTCTGATCATTGTTTTCAGTCTTATTTATGCTGTAAAGCATTCATTGTTTGAGCTCTATTCAGCCAGGATTCACATTCCAACATTTTCCTTTCATGCAAAAACCAAGTGTTTTGATTCTCTTTGATACCAAAAACCTTTTGATCTGATTTTTATTGAGTCCAGAAAATTGATTGTTTTGATTTCTTTTCAGGGTATTAATTCATTATTTAGGACATTCCATTGGAATCCATTGAAAAGTTTGAACTAAGTAAGTCTTCACAGATCTCATCTGAAATCATCCCCACCCCTCAATTTCTGCCCTTCCCTTAATTTCTGGCCTTCCCTCAATTTCCGCCTTTTCCCTAATCCAATATGTCCCAAATCTTAAACACTTCTTCCTGTAACAGTAATAAAACCTCAAGGCAAATTTAAACAAAATTCAATCATCAGTTATTGAGATATCTTGATGACAGACAAACAAGCAGAGGCGAAAGCCAACTTCGTTTACGGAGCTAAATCAGCTGATCTAATAGCTTCAGTGGGTCTGATTGTGAGCTTGCACTCTAGTGAGAACACACTTAAAAAAGAAAGTGCAGTTTTTTGTAGTAAGAACCGACAATGTGGAATCAAGTATTTCACTCAAATGACACCGTTTGATTCTTCAATATACAATACAATCATGTTATATTTGTAATTTGCGATACAAGTACTCATAAAATCAAAAGCCAACTTGTGCCATACTACGGTTAATGACTAACAACCAGTGGTGTAGATCCATTTTGAAAAGTGGGGGGGATGGGGGATGAAGGTTGTGGAAAGAAGAATTTATTGGCTCGTTCAGCATCAAAGTGAGCGCGAGTGCGAAGCCCTGGTAGGGGTCCAAGGGGCAAAGTCCCCGGAAGCTCAGAGATTTTAGCATTGTCAGAGACTTTTCATGATGAATTCAAATTCAAAACTGCAAATGATGATATTTGAAATCTTCAAATGGTCCTTTAAATGATGAAAATTCTCCGACTTTTCATTTCTGATTCTTATTCCAAAATTATCATTTTGTTTCCTGAGCTTAGTAAACTATTGCAGGTTTTTTTTATTTGCCAAGAAAATCAGAAAATTCAACTCATGATTTACAAAAAAAGAAAACAAAATTCAGGATCATATTATTCGGATATCAGGCTGACGTTTTATGATTTTTGACCAACTTTTTTTAATTATTGGAGGGTGTCTTGCTAAAGAAAGCAACAACACAAATTTCGCACTAGAGAGACTATAGTTGTGAAATTGTACGCACTTTGCATGCACATAATCTACTGCTCCTTTTCCCTATGGACAATCTTTGAGCCAAACAGCTCTACATCGGTACATGAACTTGTTTTCTGCTGAAAAGCAATAACGTATGCCTACCTTTGTTTTCCACGCTTATAATTTGTGAAAATACTTAAAGAAAGAATCTTTTAAATGGGGTACAGGGCAAAACTTACACTGGGGCCACAGGCCCTTGTCATAGACTGACATTTGGTTTGGATTGTTGATGTTTAACGGCATTGCGATAGTCAGGAGTCAAATGTGCTAAGAGGGTGTTAATAAATAATGGTGTAAGAGTTAGGATAGTGAGCAGATGGAAGGTTTGTAAGAAGATAAAGGGGAAAGGTTAAATGTGGGAGAAAAATATAGGTTAAAAGAAAAGGAGAGGGAAGGTTAGGTGTAGAAAGGGAGGAGGGGAGGAAATTATATGTGATGGAAGAGGTTGTTGTTGCGGGGGAACTTGATGATGTTTAAGGAAGAATTGTTTTCGAATAGGTCTGAGATTGAGGAGAGAAGAGATCTGGAGTTCTGGTATAGGGAACAGCTGAAGAAAATATGCTTGATGGGAGTTCAATGTTGCAAGTGGGGCAGGGAGGGGCAGGGGAGCTGGATAAGAGATGGGAGTGAGTAAGAGAGAAGTGGCTGAGGCGGATGCGGGTGACAACAATGTCTTTCCTGCGGTTGCGAATATGCAGAGGGGTGTTGGTCCCAAACTTTATGTTTGATAGTGTAAAGTTTATTACTGGTTACGTGATTCCAGGAGTTTTACCCAGGTTTTGCTGATGTAGTTAAAGATGGAGAGACAAAGGTCTGAGTGTGGAATAGGAAAAGGAGAGATGTTATTTGACAGAGCTTTGATGGTGACTCAGTTTGCTGAGGATTTGTAGAATGAGAGGGTTGGGCCAGAGCATGTTGAGGATGCCAGTGAGGACAGATTTAGAGTCAGAGAAGATGACGAAAGCAGGGCGGAAAGAGAGCTCTATGAAATCTTAAACTGACGTACAGTACCCTCCCCAACTTCTTTTGAATGTTCAAAAAGTACCCCTTTACAGAGATCAAACATGGGTGTTCAGTGGTGTTAAAGACCACCCCCTGATTATAACTGATATTTCTACTGACAGATTAAAGAAAGTAACACGAACATTTGCTACTGTATGTACAATTCAAGATTACTATGCTTTGGGAATATTGCTTGAGTAAAAAGTGGAAAGGGGTGGGGGGGAGGGGGGAATAATTGTATTACCATCCCTCTACCAAAAAAGTGGAGGGGATAAATACAGTAACCCATTCCCCTCAGCATCTACTGTATGTTAACAACAATTTTTCTTCAATACAAAATAAACAATGCGATCAGATCAGGTGAGCATTCTCACAGCAAAAAATTGGCAAGATCTGATCGACTGTAAACTCGTACTGAAGTGACAACACTCTCTACAATCTGGCAATAGTCAATTTCAATGCTTTAATGATTTGCAGTATTCGTAGTAAGTACTGAAGATATCAAATCTAGTATTTCACTCGATACATTTTGATACCTCAATGTACAGTACAATGTTATATTTGTAGTTTATAAAAATTATTTTTGAGAATTTGCATTGTCATGACCAGTGCATTAAATCCCAGTAATGCACTAACTTAAGTATTTGGTCGAGTTCATTTTAACAACAAGTGAATTTCTTAACAAAGCAAAAAAATGTATGTAAACTTTTCTCATTTTTTCATTCTTTTTAGTTGTTTTTATGTATTTTAAACAAATCTAAGAAATTATATTAAAAGATTATTGTCTTGTCATCTTGTTAACATACACATTCAATGCACTGTTCAAATGCCTTCGCACTCGAATGGTCCCTATAAAGTTGGGCCATTCCACTCAAGCAATAGTCCTTCGCCGAGTGCATTAAATGCATATAAAAACACTCATCATTAATCTGTAATAAAATTATGACATGCTCAAATTAAAAACTTTTACCATCCTACAGTTAATAATTTTAACAACATTTTTTTTTCAATACAAAATAAAGACAAACAATGCACAAAACAAAGACAATCAATGCACAAAACAAAGAAATACAGTGGAACATTTGAAGAAGCTGATAAGACTTTGTTTGCTTCATTAAAACAACTGAAAATTGGATGCTCGCCCCAAACAAGAGCCCAAGGGCACTATGGTTCCTTGCTACAGAATGAAATTTTGGGGCAGATGGAGGTCATCTGTAACTCCAGAACCAGGCATGCTATTTAAGTGGGGAAATGGCTCATTCTTTGCAGCTCATCAAGTTCTATCACAAACCAAAAAATTATTAACTTGTTATTATAGACATTTTTCTCCCAAAATAAGCATAATTTTACAGATTTGACTATTGACCTTTTGATTTCGAGTCAAATGTAACTTGACACTCTGATTCCAAAACCAAAAAGGCAAATCCATACAACCATCCTAACTAGACTTAAGAAATTTTGACCTCTGATAACTCCGCACATGAAGGTCGTACAGGATTCAACCAATTGCCTTTTTTGACCAGAAGGTACTTTTGAAATCCGAAAATGGGGTCAAAATTATCGAAATACCAAAAAAAAAAATGTTAACATTAGAGGTCACCAGAGGTCAAAGTCAATATGAAGCGGAATGGCAAGACAATTACACTGGTGCAACTCCCACTCCCAACTGACATCCTCTTCAGTTAACCAACCCTAATTCTATAATTGGCCAATTGTTAATATGCAAATGAGCAAAACTTGTGATACTCTCCACTTAACCACCACTGGCCAATTTTTATTATGCAAAAGAGTAAAACTTGTGGATAACGTGATTGGTGTTCTAACAGTCTTGGTTTTAAACAAGGTGCAGTGTAATTGGTTGATTCAGGGATGTGTTCATTACACATATCTTTGGTTGATTAAATAGTGTATCTCCATGGTTAGTATTTGCCTCATAAGTGACCTTCTACATTTTATTGCATGGAGAAAATGTCTGTAGACACATGGAGGTAGACAACACACAGTAAATTCCCTTTCTAAGCTAAACAAATACAGGTGGCAAAGAAAACAAAACAGGTCAGCAACATGGACGAATGACTTTCTGTTGACATCTTTATGACTTGTTTTTTAATGCAACAGGTGGGGTGAATTATATATTTCTCAGGTGTCAGCAGCAATCAAAACTGAAATAGCTTTTAGGCTCATTGGTCTTTATACTTTGTGCATTTAGTATTGAACCCTGGATTGTAGTAGGTCAGTGGCATTCAAGATTTAATCACACTTCAGGAATTTGTATTTTTACTATATCACACTGATGGGGTCTGCTAGACAGAAATTCTATTCTTAAGAATATATATATACCAATAATACAACCCACTGGAATGCATCATTCATACCACCTCACAAAAGATATCCATAACACTTTAAATGTAACTTCACAATGAGAAAGAGCGAGGTCACTGTTATAAAAGTGTATTATGTAATAGCAAAATAGAATGATAGTTCCTGGCCTTGCTGATGTGAAACCACACTAGTCTTTCAACAGCTCTTAGGGTATCATGGCATGGACTCTGGACTTCTATTTATACCATTCCATGTATTCTTATCAAAAACTGTGTTTAATGGAAAACAAGTGAACTTAATTCAAGTAAATCATGAAAATAAATTATATCATTTGTTCTTCAAATCAATAACTATTTGGCGTCAAGCTTATTTTCATTATTTTATTATTGTTTTTGACCCTGACCTTGACCTTCAATCACATGACCGTTTTGTTAAAAAATATTCCCCTTCTGTATACACAACTTGTCTCAAATATCAAATGTACAGAATCTTGGCACTAAGAGTTATTATCATTGTCAAATTCGAGTCCAATGTCTAGGGATGTACGGATATCCGGTCCGGCGGATTATCCGGCGATTTGGGAAAAAATCCGTTCCGGTTCGGCCGGATTTTTTTCCAAATCCGCCGAACTGATTTTTGGCAATTTTAACAATTGAAGATTTACTTTTTCCTCAATATTTGATTGTTTAGCTTGTTTATATGTTGCAGGATGTTTTGATTGGAGATGCTTGTGTAAAGGTGAAGTACTAAAGTTCTTTGGCAGGGATCCTGGTTTTCCTCTCCTAATTCCTTTTTGCACAAAATACATTCAGCAATTTCATCAGCTTGATCTTGGACAGTAAAATGTTTCCAAATGAATGAGGATGCCTTGTTCTTTTATGATGCCTATATTCAGTCTTTCCTCTGTATCACTGTAACTCTAATATGCATAAAACAACACCTCAAACCTCATATATACATGTAGAAAGGAATAGCATGAAATGCATTCACATATTGCCTTAAAAGAACAATAGACCCTTTGTCTTGCAGACTTCCTGTCTGGTCTATGAGTCATCAGCATCACATTGAGATTGGGATCACTGTTTTTCTTAAGTATCTTACTTGGCTACAATGAAACTTGAACTTCTGAATGGTAAAATTTAGGTAGTAGGACCAATCCAGATGTCATTAAAATATTGAATGATGGCTGAAAGTTTTTAAACATTATCAAATGTTTTGAGATGCAATTATAGTAAAGAGCCTAGGCTACAGCCTGTAGAAGCATGTATAACTTATTATACTTTTTATTGGATGGGGAATTTAATCCCCTCACCCCACCCCTCCTCCCCCAAAAAGTATTAAGTATGGCTTGAATTTTAACAGTCCATTTATGATGATAAATGAAGAGGATAGACAGTTCTCTTTAGGTGCACAGTAATTTTTGCCACAATTTTTAGACATTGCCCGTTGTTTTCATACTTTAATATCTTGATAGGGCTGAGACAATCACGCAAAATCACACTTTTCTTAAAAACAGTACCCAGAATCTTTCCTCTTATTAATATCTTCAAATTTTGCCTGAATTTCCAAATTTGGTACATGTTAGGATTAATCCAGAACTTTCACTAATTTTGATTTGATTTCATCACAATATGCCCAATAATTGTTATTTTCCAAAAAATGTGGGTTGCTAGCCATTAGTAGCCAACTTGACAATACCCTGCCCCCACCCCTTTCCCTTTGGTTCTTAAGATTATGAGAATTGTTGTAAGCAATGAAAAATCCAGTTCGGCGGATTTTATCCGGCCGGATTTCAACCTGGATCCGGCAAAATCCGGTTCCGGCCGGATCCAAAAATTTGGATCCGGTACATCCCTACCAATGTCCAAGTCCAAATTCAATATTTTGCACTTTGACAAAAAATTGTTTTGACCCTGACCTTGACCTTCAATCACATGGCCGTTTTGTATGAAAATATTCCCCTACTCCATACACAACTTGTCCCAAAATATCAAATGTACAGAATCTTGGCACTAAGAGTTATTGTCACTAAAAGTTTTTCCATGCACTTTGACAAAAATTGTTTCTGACCCTGACCTTGACCTTCAATCACATGGCCGTTTCGTATGAAAATATTCCCCTACTCCATACACAACCTGTCCCAAAATATCAAATGTACAGAATCTTGGCACTAAGAGTTATTGTCGCTTAAAGTGTTTCCATTTTTGGCCGATATCTGACCCCAGGTGACCCCTACGAGCACCAAAAAGAATAGGGCACATCTTCACAATATGGCGGACCTACCTACTGAATGTGACTCCATACCGATTTTCCTATCTTGAGTTAGAGCGTACCTAAGCAAGTGTCACAGACACACACACACGCCAAGTTGAATACATAGGTTCCTTTGCTAACGCAAGTAACCAAAAATTGCTACACATTAAGAAACTTTGTTTTTCATTTGATCAGAAATGACAATAATTCAGTATGTACCAATATACAGAAAACATTGAACTTTCTTCACGGTAGCGAATAGCTACTGTACAAACCAACATTTGATAAAAGATGACTTACAGTACATATTACAGCAAACCCAAAGAGATGAAGAATGTTCCTTACAATGCAACTAATTTTGAGCATACATTTAACAGCCGTTAAAAAAGTCATGTCTTGTATTCTTAAAGGAAAATCCTGAAACAAATTCCAGCAAAAATTGTTCTTTTCACAGATGTACTGTATGATAAAATTCTTCTACTAACAAAAAAAAAATACTATTCACCCGTTTCTCACACCTCACTACTAGACAGTGTGGGAAGAATTAAGGGAGAGAGAGAGTGAAGCTCTAGTAACTCCCCTATACCTTAAATAATGTGTCTGTGCATTCAGTATGGTTTGGTTTGTTAATGTTTCACGGCACCGCAACAGTCAGAGTCAAATGTGCCAAGAGGGTGCTAAAAACAAAGGTGCTTGAGTTAGGACAGGGGAAAGAGAAAAGGGATAGAGGGAAAGGAGGAGAAAAAGTGAATAAGGGAAAGAAATTAAGGTTATAAAAGGAAAATAAGGAAGGTAAGGCAGAAAAGGGAAAGAAAGGGAGGTTTAGATCAGGTGGAATAGATTGCTGTTGCGGAAATAGGTGATGAACTTGGAGGTAGGATTGTTCTTAAAAAGATCAGAAAGGGAGATGGAGGGGGTCTTGAGTACTTAGCATAAAGTTTCATAGAATGGCCTCTGGTGAATGAAATGTCACTCAAATCCAACAGAGTGTTGACCCTCATAGCTTTTCAGAGTCTTAAAATCCTCAATTAAAATCTCCTACCAGTCTTCTGCTTAATAATGTTGTGAGTCTTAGAGAACAATGCCTTTCTCCACAAGTCAAATGCTACACCCATATTCTAGATTTTACTCATTAAATTCAGACAGAAATTTAACTCATAAATTACTTTTTGCAGGTTTTACTGATTTAATTCAAACAGAAATTTAACTCATCAATTACATTTGGCAGGTAACAGCCATTTGTCAACAGCCATTTGATAAACCATTTCTGAATCTCTGGTGAATGAAGACCCACCAGGACTTAACTCATCAATTACATTTGGCAGGTAACAGCCATTTGTCAACAGCCATGTTACAACTTACCTTGTACTGTTCGTTTAAAAAAAGCTTTGCACGCCTCACAAGATGCAATTCCATAATGATAGCCAGACGCCAAATCATTGCACACCAAACATAATCTTTTATGACCGTCCCCCTCATCGTCCGACGAATCCTCCGCATCGTGAAAAGAAAACTCTTCCTCTTTGATTTGGTCGACTAAAGGTAGACTACTCGAGTCGCACTTTTCAGGAGAGGTCACCGACGTGCTTGGGAGGTCACAGAAATTTTCAAACGACTCCCAGTTTCCTTTTGAATCGGACCCATCCGGCGACATGTTTGGGGAAGTTCTTTCAGCTTTGATACGGGTACACTCTGAATCTAACATCAGATCTGAGGAGTTGCTTTGTATATTGGGATTTGCATCTTCGTCTGAGGTATTAATTTTAAGGTTAAAATCCTTTGGATGATATCCAAGACCTTCTCCGAGAAGTGAAACTGAAGAAGAGGACACAGAGGTACTGCAATATTGCTCTGGATTATGAAAATTGGCCATCTGAAAAACAAAAATATACAAATATTTAGTAAAAAAGAAAGAAAAATGTACAAAAACAAATGCAGTTTTGGTCAAAACAGCTGGGGATGAGTCACAAGGCATAATTAATGTCATCTTTATTGGGGTCTGTACAGTTTTATGCAGCACAGCATAACACAAAGAACAGTTAATGTATGGGCAATTTTTTTGTTTTTCAAGAATTCAACCACTTCACATAGCAGCAATTTTGCCATATATGATCATTCTGGAATTCAATATCAGACACTGCATCAGGATTCTAAAATATTACTTAAAGGTCAATGGACATATTGTATACATTTCCTTACACAAAGAGTAATTGAGTAGAAGTCTTTTGAAATACAACTGTCAATTTTTGAGTTGGGTTTTCTCCTTATATACAGTATGCGAAATTTGTGATGTTATCTAAAACAGACAGTAGAAAGCATGTTTAATCCTTTTTATTTCATTCCTTCATTTTTGGTCATTAAAAACAATGTAAATAAATTCTCTTCCAGTTACAACCTGTAGATGTTGATTGAGGTCAGGTTACTCTCTTTCAAAGATTTGTGTAACATGACAAATTTCATTTTTTTTAAACAATTTAGCTTTAGTTGGCTTAAGATAATATCATGGATATATTAATGCTGTTGTTGTTTGTTGATGTTTAACAGCACCACGAAAGCCAGAGTCAAATGTGCTAAGAGCGTGTTAAAAACTAAAGTGCAAGCTAGAGTTAAGACAGTATGAATATTAATGGAGTGAATGGAGGTAAGAAAAGGGGAGGAAGGGTAGGATGGTAGGATAGAAAAGGGGGAATGTGGGTAAGGATTAGATCAGGTGGAATAAGTTGCTTTTGCGGAGGAAGGTGATGATGTTGGAGGATGAAGGTGATAATGTTGAAGGAAGGATTGTTCTTGAAAAGATCAGAAATGGAAGTGGAGAAGGAGACTAGAGATCTAAAGTTCAGGTATAAGGGACAGCTTAAGAGGATATGCTTGATCATGAGATCAGTGTTGCAAGTAGGGCAGAAAGGTGTAGGAGAGCCAGAAAGGAGGTAGGAGAGAGTGAGAAAGGAGTGACCGAGGAGGATGCGGGTGACAATATTATATATTAATAACCCCTTGTATGGAGCATATAAAAGAAAATGCCTTGGTAATATAAAACTTTCTGTAAAATTCTTTATAACTCAATTAGAAATTCATGTATGTGTGTACTGTATATATCATAGACAAATAAAAAGACTAATATTCCAACTATGTCAAAAAGAGCATCATAAAAAGTGGTCTTGTACTGTAGGAAGTATACAACAACAACAAAACTTTAAATTACAAGGGTAAAAACTGGCATCGAGCAATATGACATCATATAGCATTGGTGTAATTGGCCTCAATATAATAGACTGGCTGTCCAGGACAACCAAATAGCTTGTCTGGGCAACCAACCATGACATTAATTTGACCTGCCCATATTGAAAAGAAATTAAAAAAAAAAATTGCATTGTATGTATACAAGGATAACCACTTAAAAAACGCCATTCATGGCCATAGACTTCAAAAGCCCTTTTATAAGGGCAGAATAAAGAATCAATCACAAATTGTTTAAAATCCGTTTGATTGCTGTTTAGCAATGATACAATTTTTGTTTGGCCAAATAACTAAATAGTTTCAGTACTAAAGAAGCAAATACAATTTTACTGCAGATAATGTCCCCATTATTTCACATTTAAGTTTAATCCCTTCATGCCCACTTCTTTGCAGGGAGTTCTTCCCCAGAATTTTTCCACTTTGATTTAGTAAAAAAGAATGTAAGGTTTTGATGCATTCAAACAGGGGCTGCCACACTTACACAGCATCTACAATTGGGTCCCCTTGTTTTGTTTTGGCTCACTGGCCAGAAAAAATCTTTCTTCTGACACATTTTGTTCACTTCTGTTTATAATGGTAGTGCCCAACAAATATTGTAAATTGGATTTTCAATATAATCTTTTTATTTTTAATGTTATTACTTCCTCTTGATTCCTACTTAAACTAAAACTATCGGAAGGACAGTATCAGTTGGGAACATGACCTTGCTACAGTATATGACCGTTACTGCGATATTAATAATTTCTGAAGCCTTGACCCAGAAGTTCGAATTGAGCTTTCCTGGTTTGTAAAACGATCACTTTGAATGAATCGAATAATTCAAATTGCTCTAACTTATGCAATTTCAATGTTCGTCACTACAGCAGAAGATTAAATGATGTCCAAGACATTATATTTTCTGGTTAAATCGGGATGCAAGCATTTTCAGTCTCAATAAAGTTCCAAAAATAAAGATTTTTTGTGGCCCATTTTGTGATGATCTTCGAAAAGGTAAGATTCGTCAATCGTTTTTCTGATCTGTGAAAGTCACTTTTCTTCATAGCAGACAACTTTTTATTAAGCTCAGTATGCTTTAATAAAATGAACTATTAGGATCGTCAAATTCAGCCACTTTTAGGTACTTTTAGTGGAGGAAAATGCTCAGAAAAAATGCCAGTCCAAAATCTCACTTCTTAGACCTAGTTTCCTTCCTAACGTGATAAGGTGTGGCTTTTCCGTAACACTAGCTTGTTATTATGGCAATGCATCGAGATATGACACGGAATTATGCAAAATAAAATTTATTTGGTTGTAGGATTATTGACAGAGCTTACGGATATAAACAAATGATATTCTTGTTACCGTTATCCACAATTTGGGATTTGCTGGTACTAGGTTTAGGCCTACCAAAGAACAATCTATTTATGCACCAAATACTTAGGCCTGTGCTAGGCCTAGTGGTATGGCAGTAGGCACACAAGGTCTAACGTTAGTAATACTAAGGCCTACTAGGGCCTATTCCTGTAGTATGACCCGAATTTGTTACCCACCTTAGCGAAGTCAGACAAAATTGTTATGTAAAAAAAGGCCATTTTCATGATTGATGAGTACAGAGCAGGCATATAAAGAAGCATGAGAGCAAGGTTCTAGCTAGACAAGTTCGAGTGCTGGGCTCCAGTGATAATCCAAGGTGACCTCCTAGACCCCCTCACATGAAGAACTGTTCAAATTTAGTCCACTTAAATTGACAAATTGTCAATGATTTTTTACAAAAACTTTCGAGATCATCGTTAACTTGCACAGAAAAGTCAACGAAGATTGTCCAGAGTTACTCATTCTTTAAGCCATGGTTTGAATTGATTCCAAGTTGCAATAGGATTACACATACTACCTTAGTGGTGCATACTGTACTACTGTAGCCTACCTAGGAAAACGTTGTTCCCTTCCCCCTCCCCTTCAAAAATATAATAATAATTAATGCAGAGAAATACAGCTTAACAAAATGTGCTTTCCACCAGTTCTATTTATTAAGACTTGCTAACCTAACAACCAGTTTTCTAGTAATTAGGCTACAGTAGGTGTACCAATTCAGCACATGTACCAATTCCGTGTATTTTCGCATTTGTTTATTCGTTTACTTCTAGTAATTTATTGCTAAAATCTTACCATTTGTTCTTACTCCTAAAACATACAAAATCACAAATTTGTGCTGAATTAAAACTTCAAAATATGTTTCTGTTCACAAGTAAAAGAAACATTTTTACCTTTTAATTTCGAGCCTACATTACTCGAGACACTTGATTCTGTAAAAAAATCATACTACTTTTTTCTGTTTTGATCAGAAACGCACGAATAAAAAAAATCTTCAAAAATATGGTCAAGCTTCGCAAGTTAAATAACATATGAAAATTATTGTAAACTTGCAAAATAAACAAAGTTTGCATGATAAATATTGTTTTTCCATGTTTTCGCGACCTTTATCGCTTGCGAAATTCCCGTACCAGTTTCGCGTATTGTCTTCTCGTAACTACTTGACTGCGCTTGCGCCATTCAAATACGCAATTTGCTTTTTTTCTATTGCAACTTGTACATACAAAAACGATAATAAAAAGGTTCAATCTTAAAACGGATTTTATTTAATAGCCGACTGGCCGACGGGTATCATTGTATCTAAACCTAGTGTCAAAAAGTTTATTTAAGATGTTTTTGTTCAATATATTTGTGAAAAGCTGTAAAATATATGTATAAAAATGAGATGAATTGCTGAAAATCGTGTGTGTTTTAAATACGCTCCACTGGTACACATTTCGTGGTACATGTACACCTTGTCGAAAGTTTAAAATACAAATTTTAAATAATAATAACACTTTTAGAGTTCAAATACTTTTTAACTAGAATATCTATAACTTAAACTTTTAATTAATGAAATTTTTTAGAAGTAGAAAACTACATATAACGAACGGAGGTAAAAACAATTCCTAATGTGCTGAATTGGTACACCCACTGTAGGCTACTAGCCTAGTACTTAACTTTAAAGACTTGTTTACCTCACCCTCGAGTATTACATCGATAATAATTGAAATAAAACTTGTATTTAACTCACTTACTTATTATAACTTTAGCAACGATTCCAATTTGTTTACATACATATAGGCTAGGCTACTCACTTAACTGAGAAAACGGTTATTTCCGCCCGTAAAAACGGTGACTTGGGCCTAACGTTAGCGTTAGGCCCAAGTTAAACTGTAACTCTTCTTAATCTCAGCCTGCCTAACGTTAGGCCTAGCCTAGCCTAACTTAGGCTATCGTTATGTAAGTTCTTATTCTCAGTAACGTTAACATTGAGTCTTCAGCCCGAGAGATCATTGGAAAAAGGATGAGGAAGAGTAATGTCCTTACCAGTAATACCACCTCAAAGGCATTCTTATTTTATCTAACGTTAATGTCCTTGTAAACACTTTGCGATCGGAATTATAGGCCTAATGGCCTATCTCATTTCCATAATTTACGATTTCTGTCAGTGCAATGCACGTTCGCCTACTAGCCATCGACATGAATAAAGCTGACCTGCGCTAGTACTAGAAGTAGTGACCAAATTTAAGTTAAAAACAAGTAACTTAGATAAAGGTCGATTAATTGTGTGGGCTACACAATACAATACAATAATGTACGCAAAAACGTGCAGTCACCTGACAGCCAGATCTCAGTGTTGATGTACGTACAGCGCCACTATCGCCAGGTAGGCTATGCGCCGAAAGTTTATCTTTTCACCCAGAATGTAGCACCATAGTGATGTATTTAAAAATATAAAAAAGACGGGAGGAATGGGGCAGGGGATTTTTTTTCGCTTAGAGGGAACAAAACATATACGCCTGAGCACTGCTAATTAAGTTGAGGCGCTTACCCCCAACCCCTCCCCCCGCCCCCACCATGCATGCACATGCACACCCATACCACACACAGCTGAATTAATGTAAATAGGTTTTAAAATATGGGAATACGGTCCATATTTGCAGATTTTTGAGACGATGACTAAGGATGTGATTTTGCTCTTCAATAAAATTTAGCCTCCGAGGTTTCAAGCACTGATTAATAGACTGCTAATTTGACAAATTTTGTGAAAATATTTTGAGCCACCAGACAGGAGAGGTGCGTCCCCCTCCCCTCCCCATCCTCCGTCACACACACACACACACACACTTTCCAGCAGGATTTCTTTTTTTAATCAGTACATTTGGGGAAAATTTGTTTCTTGTCTCTCCGAACAACAAAAAATTAAAAAAGAGGTCATGTTCCCCCTCCCTCCACTTTCCAGATAAGAATTACGACATGCTCATCAGTCAGAGGATTTATGGGAGATCCAGCTTTTATCAAAGTTTGAGGATTTTTGGACAATATAAATAATGTGTGAACGGCGGGAAGACAGCTCTAAATCTGAATATAATTATTTCGATTTCTATTCTTAATTAAACTTTATTGCTTGTCAAATTGAAAATGATTGTATTGTCCTATGAGTCCTTTGTTTCACCTGGTTACATGCTTTCTACCCCGTATAGGAGGTAAACGAAAATTATGTGGGTAAAATTGAAGAACAATTTTGTAAGATTATTAGAAATTTGGGTAGAATTTGGCAGCATTTTCCAAAAAGTAAAGAACATTCCCAAAAAAGAAAATAATTACCCTAAAAATTAGAAATAAATCATAAAATTTGAAAAAATATTTCGAAAATTGATGAAGATTTCCCAAAAATGAAAGAAATTTATCAAAAATTTCCCCATTAGCAGCAATGTTTGATGAAAAACTTGATTTACCAGTATTTTTACTGTATATAACCGAGAAATTTTGGGATTCTCTCCCCATCCATTCCCACCACAATTTAGACCAATCGGATAAGAGGAAATTTGTGCCATTGCTATCCTGTTTGGGAAAAGCGGGAGGGGGAGGGAGGCATGGGGATTGCAGGCTTCCCAATTGCATGTTTCCTGCCAGTTGGGAGGGGAAATTTGGAGATTATTAAAATAAAGTTGAAAAAGTTGAGTAAAATAGTTGGTGAATTTGGGCAAAATTGGCCAAAATTACCAAGAATCGAAGAAAATTGTCCGAAAATGAATTAAACTGTCCAAAAATTGGTCAAACATTTCCCGAATATGAGCAAAATTTTCGATATTCAAAGAAAATTCCCAGACAATAATAATGATACAATAATTTTGAATATTTTTTTTTTTATACAGGTATATTTTAAAGCGCTATATACACAAACATAGCAGCTCAAAGCTGCAGGGTGCTGCCACGATGTACGGCGCAAAGGCTGCAGTATTATTATCCTGCTCCACTCTTGAATGCTGAGCACCAAGCAAGAAGGCAGTCAGGCAGTATGGGTCCCATTTTTAAGTTTTTGGTATGACTTTGCAGCTAACCAGAAAAAAATGCCTAAAAATGAAGAAAATTTCCTTAAGGGGGAAAAAAATGTTCCGAAAATTAAAGTATATTGCCACTATTTAAAAAAAAAATCCTGAAAAATTGGAAAAACTTAATAGATATTTCCCGAAAATGAGAGATTACCCGATTAGCAGCAACTTGAACATTGATACAGGGACAGCGGAGCAATTTTTTGAATGAGTACCCCCAAGTAAGAGGATTGCATGAGTCCTGGTAAAATTGGTAAAATGAGGGGAAAACTATTAAGCTATTGGGAGCTTATTGGAAACATTTACCAACAGTTAAAGAAAATTTACGGACAATTGCAAAATTTCGCGAAAATTGACAAAATTGCCGAAAATTGAAAACAAAATGCCCAAATTCAAAGGAATTTCCTGAAAAGGGAAGAAAATGTTCCGAAAAGGGAAGAAAAATGCACGAAAATAAGGAAATTCCTGGAAAATTGAAGAAAACTTCCAAAATTTAAGATTTTTTTTGAAATTTAAAGAATATTTCCTGAAAATGGAGATTTTCTGATAAGCAGCAACATGAACATTAATAGAAACTTGATTTACAAGTGCAATTTTTTCGCTTGTAACAAGGAAAAGTTCTTAAGCCACTAAATACAAGGTGGCTTAAATGATTGATATATTGAGTTAGCACTTGGAACTTTGTTGTATTATTATCTCACACCCACATAAACACATATGTGGGGATGAGATACTGTAGTCACTTTGCTGTTTAGATAAGTAACTGCCTGTACCTCCTACACTACATGGCCACCCCCTTGATATTAGGGAGGCTGGTGGGGCCCATCAGGGATTCTCATATGATGACCCCTTATTAAGGGTTAGGAGTCATAAGTTTTTGGAACGGTACAAAATTTGGTGAATTTTGCGTCTGTCCGTGGGTTTGTGTGTGTGTGTTCTGACACAAGTAGCACTATGAGGCCCTGTGTAAGTTTCTGTAATACACTATGAGATCCTCTTGCACTACGGCCCCTAATCCAGGGCCCCGTAGTGCTTTATGTAAAACATATGTTAGTAGGATTTAAAAACATGTCAGAAAGGATTTTTGATGTTACAAATTTGTGTCTATAACCCACAGATCACACACACATGACCTTGAAGTTGGTATATGGTTAATTTTATTTGAAAAATAGTGCCTCCCATTATTCTCATTTTTTTCGACCTCGAGAAAGCTTTCGACACTTCTTGGAAATACGGCATTATTCGCAAACTTCACACTATCGACCTTAGAGGCCATCTCCCCATCTTTATTCAAAACTTCCTCTCACCCAGGCAGTTCCAAATTCGTATTGGCCACACCCTCTCAAACCCCTATCCCCAAGAAGAAGGCATCCCCCAAGGCAGCATCCTCTCTCCCACTCTCTTTAATCTAAGGATTAATGACATTGCGGACAACCTTGGCCCCAACATCAAACATAACCTCTACGTGGACGACTTCACAATCTTCTACTCCTCCCCTAGATTTCCCCTTATCGAAAATAGACTCCAAATCAGCCTTAACCAGCTGCAAGTCTGGTGCAACAATAACAGTTTTAAATTCTCCAAAGACAAGACAGTCTGCATGCACTTCTGTCATTTCAACAACCTCCACCCCAACCTTAACCGCGTGCTCAATGGCATCCACATCCCTAAAGTTGAACACACAAAGCTACTGGGCTTAACTCTTGCAAGAGCTCCCTCAGGCTTCTCCGCTTCCTCTCCTACACCACTTGGGGTGCAAACCGCCATGCGCTCCTCAAAATTTTCAGGCTCACCATCCGTGCCAAGCCCGACTACGGCAATATTGTCTACTGTGCAGCTCACAACTCATACCTTAACCACATTAACACCATCTAAAATGAAGCCCTCAGGCTTTGTCTAGGTACCTACAGGGCATCCGCAATCAACAGCATTTATGTTGAAGCCAATAACTCCCCACCCCCACCCCCTCCGCCCTTTCTACTTAGATGTAGAAAGCTTGGCCTCTCCTATACTTTTAAAATCCTCAGGAACACCCAGAATCCTGTGTACAACCCCATTAGGTACCCATTTCTCCACCCACTTTGATATGACTAAAACCCTACCCCCTTTTTTTTTAGCTTACACATTAAATCAGACCTCTTCCATCTCGACATCAACCCCGCCACTCTCGGCACCTCCTGGTCCACTGTTCCTTCTTGGGCCACCCTCCTTCCTTCTATCCACCTAGGCCCCTCCACTCATCACAAAACCCAAACCCACCCTAACCTCTTCATCAATCTCCACAACCAAATCAAAGACAAACTCTTAAACTACACCTTCATATATACTGATGGCTCCAAGGAAGGCAACAAGACAACTACTGCTGCCGTCATCCAAAACATCACCCTCAGTAGCAGACTTCCCGGCCACTCGTCCATCTTTTCAGCCGAGGCAAAGGCCATTCTCCTCACCATCAACTTTATTGAGTACTCTCCGCTCAGCCACTTTGCCATTTTCTCCGACTCAAAGACTGTTCTTACTTCTTTACTGAATCTTAAATGGGATAACTTTACATCCCACCTCCTCCTCCGGAAACTCATTTCGCCCACCCTCTGCAGGAAAAGTATTATTTTCTTTTGGATACCCAGCCATATTGGTATCCCTGGTAATGACAGGGCTGATACAGCCGCTAAGCTTGCCCTCAATCTCCCCCTACCCCTTTTCCCAAAACCCTTTCTGACATCAAAACGCTTATCGCTTCCCTTGTTCGTGACTGCTGGCAAACCTCATGAAACTCCCAATTGATAACAAACTCCACGTCATCCAGCCCACCATTCCGATCAAATCCACCATCAACAACCTCTCTTATATCGACAACAATCATATTAGCCGTCTTAGAATAGGTCGCACCCACCTCACTCACTCCCACCTCCTTATTGGCTCCCCCAACCCCTCTGCAAGAATTGCCATTGCACCCTCACCGTCCATCACGTTCTCCTTGCTTTCCCCCTGTACAATCTTCCCAGAGCTTCCCTTGCTCCCCACAACTCAATTGCTGACTTCTTCCAGAGAAACCCTTATCTCCTTTCTTCATCATGCTTCCCTCTACAACCATATTTAATTCTCCTCTTCCACCCCCTCTCTCTACTTTTATTTCTCTTCAGCCATGCTCCTCTCTTGATCACAGCTTTCTGAAATTTTGTTCTTGTATTTTTCTCATTCACCCCCTGTTTTCTTAACTTCCTACCTCTAGAATGATCTGACCTCTCAGGCACAATTTGATCCTCGTTGTCGTGCTGCCATTATGCCTTCATCAAACAAACAAACAAACTTACCAGGGCCACATAGTGCACTTTGTACAGGATTTTTCTACAAAACATTCTGATAACAATTTGCAGTTAAATTATTTCTGGGCTTGCTCTTTTTAAGGAGATTGATTATAGTGCTTGCATATTTTAATTGGTATACATTTGAAGTGTAGCTATTATTAGATAGATCATGGTATTGTGATTAGTGAGAATGGGAGAAGGATCAACCCCATAGTGTTACAGAACTAACACAGGACCCCATAGTGGTGTGAATACAAGTTTGAGATACACAAAGAAAATTATACTATTGGTGATATCAAAAATGATCTGCACCATTAAAGGCAATGAATTCTTTGTAATATTGCTTTTAGCATTATATCATTAACTTTAAAATTAAGCTATATCTGCATCATTTAATCTTGTAAGTATAGCAATTTGATTTATATGTAAATGTTGTGTGTAAATGTTTAAATTACAATTCATTAGATTGACTAAAAGATCCTATAGTGTATTAGAACAACTTTCACAGGGCCCTATACTGCCGTGAATACAAGTTTAAGACACACAAAGGAAGTGTTAATATTGGAGAAATAAAATAAGGATGTGAACATTAAAAGACAATAATTTCTTTTGAAATTTGCTTTCAGCATTGTATCATTAACTTTGAAATTAAGCTATATCTGCATCATTAAATCTTGTTAGTATAGCAATTTGATTTATATTTGAAAGTTTTGTGTAAATTTTTATCTTTCAATTCGTAAGATAGACTGAAAGACCCCATAGTGTATTAGAGAAATTTGCACAGGGCCCCACAATGTTCTGAATACAAGTTTAAGTTACACAAAAGAAATGCTGCTATAACTAAAAAGTATATACAATTCTCATTTAAAGATAATTCCATCGAAGATTTGTCTTCATCAAATGTCATCTCCTTTGGATTTAAGCTTCAACCTGAATGATATAATCTTGTTATTGCAAATTGATTCATATTTAAAACTTGCAATTTCTGATGTTCATTGAAGGACCCCACAGTGTATAACAGATACTAACACAGAACCCCATAGTGGTGTGAACACAAGTTTGAGGTACACAAATAATTGGTGAAATAAAAAAAGATATGCACCATAGAAGGCAATGAATTCTTTGAAAATTCCTAAGTTGCAGCATTATATTGTTTACATTAAAAATTAAGCTTAAACTGGATCACATAATCTTGTCAATTTGGCAATTTAATTCATATTTAAAGTCTTTTTGTAATTGTTTACATTTTAATTCATAATTTTGACAGAAAGATCCCACAGTATATTAGATAAACTTGCACAGGGCTCTATACTGCCATAAATACAAGTTTAAGACACACAAAGGAAATGATAATATTGGAAAATTAAAAAAGGGTATGCATATTAAAAGACAATGATTTCTTTTAAAATTTGCTTTCAGCTTTGTTTCATTAACTTTAAAATCAAGCTATATTTGCATCATTTAATCTTGTTAGTAGAGCACTTTAATTTATATTTAAAGTTTTGTGTAAACGTTTATATTGCAATTCGTAAGATAGACTGAAAGACCCCATAGTGTATTAGAGAAATTTGCACAGGGCCCCATAATGCCCTGAATACAAGTTTAATTTACACAAAGGAAATGCTACTATACGTAAAAAAGTATATAATATACAATTCTCATCAAAAGGAGATAATTCCATGGAAAATTTATCTTCACCAAGCCAAGTACCATAGCCTTGGGATTTAAGCTTTAAACTGAATGATATAATCTTGTTATTGCAATTTGATTCATATTTAAAACTTGCAATTTCTGATGTT
Organism: Chiridota heheva; assembly: GCA_020152595.1. Lineage (NCBI taxonomy): Eukaryota > Metazoa > Echinodermata > Holothuroidea > Apodida > Chiridotidae > Chiridota > Chiridota heheva. The sequence continues at coordinate 1,318,722 of JAIGNY010002293.1, read as the reverse complement.
CGTTGAAAGACCCCACAGTGTATTACAGAAACTAATACAGGATCCCATAGTGGTGTGAATACAAGTTTAAGACACACAAAGGAAATGATAATATTGGAAAATTAAAAAAGGATTTGCACATTAGAAGACAATGATTTCTTTTGAAATTTGTTTCCAGCTTTGTATCATTAACTTTAAAATTAAGCTATATCTGCATTATTTAGTCTTGTTAGTATGGCAATTCAATTTATATTTGAAAGCTGTGTGTAAATTTGTATCTTTCAATTCGTAAGATAGACTGAAAGACCCCATAGTGTATTAGAGAATTTTGCAAAAGGCCCCATAGTGCCCTCAATACAAGTTTAAGTTACACAGAGAAAATACTATTATAATTCAAAAAGTATGTACAATTCTTATCAAAAGGAGATAATTCCATGAAAAATTTGTCTTCATCAAGTACCATAGCCTTGGGATTTAAGATTTAATCTGAATGATATAATCTTGTTATTGCAATTTGATTCATTTAAAACTTGCAATTTCTGATGTTCATTGAAAGACTCCACAGTGTATTATAGAACTAACACAGGACCCCATAGTGGTGTGAATACAAGTTTGAGATACACAAATAAAATCATTACTGCTATTGGTGAAATAGAAAAGGATATGCACCATAAAAGACAATGAATTCTTTGGAAACTTTAAAATTGAGCTATATTTGCATCATTTAATCTTGTTAGTATAGCAATTTAATTTATATTTGAAAGTTTTGTGTAATTCTTTATATTGCAATTTATAAGATTGACTGAAAGACTCCATCGTGTATTAGAGAAACTTGCACAGGGTCCCATACTGCCGTGAATACAAGTTCAGGACAAACAAAGGAAATGATACTATAAGTCGAGAAATATATAAAATTATAATTTTAATCAAAAGGTGATAATGTAGATATATTAAAGATTTGTCTTCATTAAATGCCATAGCCTTGGGATTTAAAGTTTAACCTGAATTATGTAATTTTGTTATTACAATTTCATTCATATTTATCAATTATTGCAGTAATTTTTATTGCAATTTCTGTTTATTGAAAAACCTTATAGTGTATTAGAAAAACTTTTGCAGGACCCCATAGAGCTCTGAATACAAGTTTCACATACAAAAAGAAAATGATTCTTTTGGTCAAGAAAATACAATATTCTAATAAAAAGGTGATATTTGCATTGGCAATTTGTCTTTCTCAAATACCCAAAGTTTCGAATGAAGCTTACCCTGAATCATGTAATATTGTTTTTTTTATTTAATTCATATTTAAAGGTTATTGTAATTCTTTTTATATACAATTTATAATGCTCATTGAAAGACCCAATAGTGTATCAGAGAAACTTCCACAGGGCCATGTAGTGCCCTGCATATAAATTTAATATACACAAATGAAATGATAATATTGGTAAAATAAAAAGGATATGAACATTAAAAGACAATGATTTCTTCTGAAATTTGCTTTCAGTATTATATCATTACCTTTATGATTGAGCTTTATCTGGATCATATAATCTTGTTGATATTGCAATTTAATCATTATTTCAAACTTTTGTGTAATTGTTTATATTGCGATTTAAAATATTGGCTGAAAGACCCCATAGTGTATTAGGGAAACTATAGTGCTCTGAATACAAGTTTAAGATACACAAAGGAAATGCTACTAAAAGTCAAGATATATATAAAATTCTCATCAAAAGGAGATAATTCTATCGAAAACTTGTCTTCATCAAGTACCATAGCCTTGGGATTTAAGCTGAATGATACAATCTTGTTAATGCAATTTGATTAATGTTGATAAGATTAATGAAGTTCTTTTTTACTATAATTTGTAACGTTCATTGAAGATCCCACAGTGCATTAGAGAAACTTACACAGGACCCCAGAGTGTTATAAATACAAGTTTAACATACACAAAGGAAATGATACTATTAATGAAGAAAGTATAGTATTATAATCGAAAGGTGATATAAGCATTGACAATTTGACTTTATCAAAATAAGCTTACCCTGAATCGTATAATCTTGTTGTCATTTGATTCATGTTTAAAAAATCATTGTATTTCTTTTTATTGTAATATGTAATGTTCAAGAAAATGTATACATAAAGCAATATCTTTCCTTAGGTGAAATGGTCCATCAATCATTCACAATTATTACACACATTACTTCAAGCACAACTATTTTTATCACCAGTTTGCAAACAAATTTCTCCCACTAAGACACTTAATACAGATGAGTGATTTCTCACGCAAGTGCCCTGATTACTCTTCACTGGCTTCTGTAATCTTATACACACAAATAGCCAAGTTACTTGACTGTGGTTTGCATGGGGTTGGAAGATAAACAATCATTGTTTGGAATGGAAACACAATACACTGAACAGGAAGTCGGGTTGGTAATTGCCACACCTGAGTTTTCAGGATTAACTCAGGTGCCGGGTGCGGGTAGGCTTAAAGAGAAACTTTTCGGCATGTAGTACCGTAATACATTCAGAAGTGAGCGCCGCTGTGCTGATAACGTCAGTTTCGGTTTTCAATTTTACTTATTAATTCAAGAAATCTGTGATGTTATCGATCACACATCTGCCGGACGAAGCATAGGGGTTTACATGTGTTATCGAAAACATCACAGATTTCTTGCAATTGATATGAAAATTTAAAAGCGGAAGTGACGTTATAAGCACGGCAGCGCTCACTTCTGAATGTACCTTTTCATTCATTGAAAAACATCATCATAGTGTATTAAATACTGAAAGCTATTTACGTGTCTCTTAATGCCCGATATAGATCAAATTAGAAGAAAAGCAATTGATAACAAAAGAATAATTTGAGCTGAAATAAAGTGTAGACAAATAGTACTATAACTTGACAATACACCAACTTTAAACATTCTAACACTAACTTCCTATTAAACAGAAATTTCTGAAAGAAAACTTTAAGTGGAAAACAACACTATAGCACAATATCTTGGTGCATTCCGTCAGTGCAAAAGAACATAAACACAGACACTAAATAAGATCAATCATATATGCCAGTATAAATTTGTGTACTGAGAAATGGTATTTATATTATGACAGTAGTAATAAGGGGCCACTATACAGTTAGTGACCAATCAGAAGCCATCATTGGTATCAGGTGATAGCTCATTCACATATATTTAATGCTGGCTTCTGATTCGTCACTACCTGTATGGTGACCCCTGAGATTTTTTCCTCTAGGTCATCGGATTGCGTCACAAGATATTCTCGATCGTTCTGCGGAGTCCTTTTAACGAAGTGTATACCTTCATTTGCAATGCTAACTTTTGATTGGTCACTACCTGTATAGTGACCTCTGAGACTTTTTTCTCTGGGTCATCGGATTGCCATCACAGGGTATTCTCGATCACGAAGCTTATGATTGGTCAGAATCTGTATAGATGGCCTCTGAGATTGTCCATGTCATCAGATTGCCATCACAGGATAATCTTGACTATTCCATAAAGTCCTTTTAACGAAGTGTATAGCTTTTCTTTTCCTGACTGGATGTGTCAGGTCAATGGTAGGGGTATCATAGTACTCATTGTCGCCCATTTCAAAACAATCAATCCTAATAATCCAGCCATTTCGCCAGCCATTTTAGAACCCATCTTGACAGCAATGCATTTCAAGTCATTTTGGCAGCCCCCGTCTGGACAGCCCCCGTCAGGACAGCCGCCGTCTGGACAGCCCCCGTCTGGACAGCCCCCGTCTGGACAGCCCCCGCCTGGACAGCCCCCGTCTGGACAGCCCCCGTCTGGAACAGCCCCCGTCTGGACAGCCCCCGCCTGGACAGCCCCCGCCTGGACAGCCCCGCCTGGACAGCCCCGACTGACAGCCCCGCCTGTACAGCCCCGCCTGGACAGCCCCGTCTGACAGCCCCGTCTGGACAGCCTCCGTCTGCACAGCCCCCGCCTGGACAGCCCCGGCCTGGACAGCCCCCGCCTGACAGCCCCCCGTCTGACAGCCCCCGTCTGGACAGCCCCCGTCTGGACAGCCCCATCTGGACAGCTCCTGCCTGGACAGCTGCCGTCTGACAACGCAGTCTGTACCCTCTCTGAATATCTTTAGATATTAATGTGCAACCGTCACTACGTTCTACCCTAACGGGTGGAAGATTTATAATCAAATGTTGTTATGGTATAGGGCATTTTAAAGAAATTTGAGTGTAAGACTTGCAGTGTAGAAAATAAATATACTAAGAATCAGGCCCCTTTAGTGTTAATCCTGTGTGATATCGATCTGTCTGCTCTAATTAGACTTGCCAGCTTCATGATTTGAGGAAATAATATCTAATTACATCTAATTCAAAAGTGAATTAGAGAGGAACCAATTCAAATAGCCAGGTAGCATGCTTGTATCTTTGTTTTTATATTGGGCAACTGCAAACATCATGACAAGAAGGAAAAGCATTTCTGAAAATCATGTCTAAGGATTCAAATAAAAGAAAGAGGTACTAGGGGCTGGGTGGAGGTGCAGAGGGCAGGGTAGGGGTACTGAAGACTGGATGGGGACTGAGGGCTGGATGATGGTACTAAGAGTAGGGTGGGTAATGAGGGGGCAGGGATGGGTAATGAAGGGCAAGCTTGGGTACTGAGGGCAGGGTGAGGCACTAAGCATAGAAGGATGTAGTGAGAGGTGCGGTGGCGGTAATGAGAGGAAAGATTGATGTAATGTGAGACAGGGTTGAGATTGGGATGAGGGGCAGGGTTATGGTAATGAGCAGGGTCATGGAAAATAGGGGACGGGTGGATCACCCGTGCTAATAAGGAGGTATAAGTCATTGCTAGACCATGGACTTGCAAACATAATCCCCCTGCCTTTATTTCATTACAAAAAATTGAAAATTTGAACTAAACAATACAACTCATAGTGGGACATGGGGTTGTTCTTACATGAACGAAAATACTGTTTGTTAATTTGACATGATACCTAATTGCTTCAACCACACACTAGCTACAAGATTTGAGGAAATGGCCAATTCATATATAATTGCTGAGGAACTTTATTCGCAGCATCCACAGATGAATAATAGATTAAACCCTGTATTGCATTATCTCCTATCATCACAGGATGTTGTGGGTCAGAAAAGTTTTCAAATACTACACAAAAGTAGGAATATCACTAAGTATATAGTATTAAAGGAATATTCCCATTTCAATTTATATAATAGAGGACTATTAAAGAAACTCTTTAAATGACTGGCATAGAAAGTCTACTAAAGAAAGTTGGCTCACTTTCTTAAAATTAAACAATTTTCATAATTAAATTTTTGTTCTTCAAACTGTTTTCATGCAGGATATTAGAATATAATATCAAAAGGTATAATATAAATTATAATAAAATACATAGACTTGTGACTCCTGAAGAGATGTAACGTCACAACTATACTAATTTTAGTCATTTCTACATAAATGAAGATACAACTTTATAACTTGAATATCTCCTTAACGGAATATGGTTTATGAATGCTTTCTTCACCACTTTGTTTCCTTTGAAGTCCTTTAACATAAAATGAACTTGCTTAACTGCTCACCTAGTTAATTAAACTAATAACGATTAAAAACAATGAAATACTAAAACAACAAAAAGGAGTCAGAACACAAATTCTTCCCATGTATGGCACTCATTCTTTTATTTCAAAGAAAAAAATATTTTTCTCTTCTGATGAATTTGTTCCAGAGATAATCTGTAGAAAATTTCATTAAAATAAACTTTGCACAAATTTACAATCTTATATACAATAATTCTAGTTTGTATCTCTCTACAGAAATCAAATACTCAACTTTGAATTTTTTCCTATTTTAAGCTTAAAATCATCATTGTCATATCGTCAGCAAAATTACAAGCAGAAAACAGAAGAGACCCTTGCATTACATTCGTGCTAATACCATCTAAACTTCTGATAAATAAAAAAAAATAAGGGTGTGAAAACATAATATTTATTTCACTCAAGTGCAGCCTTTTAAATATTTAGTTAAAATTCTTTTCATCCAAAATCAATCTTCAATTAGTGGCATTGCAGATGAATTGTAATCTCTCAGACTTAGGGCACAAACTTTTAGCATTCCAACCAAACATCCACGAGTATTGCCGAGTTAAACGGGACAGGCAAGGATGAGGAATTTCATGCTGCTTAAAAATGTTGAAATGTTAAAGAATATCGCAATAATAAAGTGCATTACAAAAATTAAGAGTAATGCATGTACAATGTGGATTGTGGGTGGTCCTAGGAGACCATATCTTTCATTTAGGGGTAAGTAAACCCAATGAAAATTCCCACCCCCTTTTCCAAAAAGCCCCACCACTAATAATGATAAAAATCCCCACCCCCTTTTCCAATAAGTCCCACCACTGGTTGTACCATAACAACAATGACAAAAAACAAAAATGTGATTTCTCACTTCAGATTTTGCTATTATCAGTCAATCCTTCTATATGATACTTGATATCATGATCACATGATGTATTATGAACACATGATGTATTTCTTTGTTTTTCTTCTAATTCCTTTTTATCTGATTTGAATGAAGAGTGCTAAACTATGAAAAGTGCCACTTTTTTAATATTTTATTTTACTGGCCCCTCAACCATGGTGGAACTGCTAAAGCCATAATGCCTGCAGAAAGTCCACAAAGACACAGAAGCTCAAATAACACCCTGTCCAGGCTTTTGTTCTGAACCTCAAACAAATTAAAGCAGCCCCTACTAAACCAGTTTGGGTTGAGAGCATTAATTATAATATCTAATCAACATGATATGTGATCAACATATAATCTATGTCGTACAAACCCCCTCTCCCCTGAAAGAAAAGTTAAATGGTAATGGTAAAAAAGGAAATATGCTACACGCCATCCAAATATTTTCCTCAGCACTCCCTTCAATCCAAAAGGCTGGCTACACCCCTGTAATCACAATTACATTTTAAAGAGATTTTGATTTAATTTTAAGATTTTTGGTTATAATTATGAATGAAATCCTATTATGCTGTTTGTAACTACATATTCTGATATTCCCTTTGTAATGTAAATATGAAAGTTTGAATAAAAAAAAAACGTGACCACAAGCCCATTTACTACTATATATCATGCAAAGACCTTTTGCATGGATGCTCCCTGCACTGCAAATCCTGCTCACGTTCATGTGGGACATCTATCCTCAATCTTTCTGCTTGAACTCATTTCCACCAACACATGCACGAAAAGTGTGTTAGAATATTCTTGAGACTCAAAATAACACTCTCTCACATTCTAGCCAGGCTCTCTTTAACTGTAATACAATGCTGTACTGAGAGTATCTAATCACCATAATATGTAATCCACATGTGAACACAAGCCCATTTACAATCATGCAAAGATCTTATTTTGCATGACCACTCCAATGCAAATCTGGTTCACATTGATGCTACTGCGTGCTTTATCTATCCTCAATCTTCCCACTTGGAACTCATTTCCACCACCACATGCACGAAAAGTGTGTTAGAATATTCTTGAGACTTCAAAATAACACTCTCTCACATTCTGGCCGGGCCACTTTTAAGTGTTATACAATGTGTACTGAGAGTATCTAATCACCATAATATGTAATCCACATGTAAACACAAGCCCATTTACCATCATGGAAGATCTTATTTTGCATGACCTCCCCAATGCAAATCTGGCTCACATTGATGCTACTGCCCACTGCTACATCTTCCCTCAATCTTCCCATTTGAACTCATTTCATCTTGCTGTCATACCCAAGACAAATTATCTTGCCTCAAAATCATTATTTTATAAATTATGTAACTAGTGTACACAGCTTAAACCCATATTCATAATCAAAAAAGATAAAACCTCATTACAAAACATTTAATATCCTTATAAATATCTCTGTTTTTAGTAATATGAAGAAGACATTTAGTTTGCCATACTAATCACTTATTGAGTCACCATCGTCCAATGATCTTAAAGGTATATGGGCAGATAGCAACAACATGAGCTTAAAAGGTTTCAAATATACAAACACCATGAAAACAACAAAAAGTCCCATCAAATTCAGTCAGAAATTAATCATTTTACAGCATTTAAAAAAAACTAGATGCCTAATCAGCATATATTGTGCAATATTTTGTGACCTAAAGCTGGACAACTAGCAAATTGCTTTTGTTAACTTATTGTTTTTCCTTCCTTCCCCAAACATTTTAAATGAGAAGTTTGCTATAGTAAGTAGGAAATTGTTTATTATCATAACCTTGACCCAATATTTAGCAGTAGAATGCAATTTGAGAATATATGAAATTTGGGAAGGAAATGTAACAAAATTACATGAAAGAATTTCAGCTGTGTTCCTGTTCACACATCATCACTTTTGCACATGCTGAAATGTTGTAACTTAAAAAACTATAAGTGCTATTAAGCTAAATCCACCCTAGCCATTAGGCTCATTGGGCGGGGTTACTCCCGGGTTTCCATGGCGCAAGCGGATGAGAATACATGACTCCCCTGGATGTGATGCAAGTCCATTGCAGATTAACTCCCCAGCAGTGCTGGTACTCATTTCACAGCTGAGTGGACTGAAGCAAGTAGAGTAAAGTGTCTTGATCAAGGACACAATGCAGCGCTCACGACGAGAATCGAACCCGGTACCTCTCAAATACGAGCATGACTCCTTAACCACTGAGCCACAGCACCTCAGTAAGTGCTATTCTTACCATTTAAATACTTCTCTTCTCTGAATTAAAAGCACTTTCATATGGGCAAAAAATCTCTACCTGTCCATATACTTTTAAGGAGCGTGTCAATAGGCTGCAAGGCCTATGGCAATAAATGAATGAATATGTGCTACCCATATCCAGTTTAAAACTAACTTTGAGCTTTAGATAAGCCTAGGTCATTCTTACAGATAAAACAGAATAAATAAAAACATTTCTTGTCAAAATCATAAAGCTCTGTAACATTGCTGAACATTGACCGATGCTTCATTACAGCCTTACAGGAATTTTAGCTTGCAGTACGCTTGCAACAAGCTAACAATTTTTAGCTTGCACAAGCGTACTGCAAGCTTGTGCAAGCATGCTGCAAGCTTGCAGCAAGAGTGCTGCAAGCTAGTATTTGGAACAAATACTAGCTTGCGCAAGCTAGCATAAAATATTTGTTAGCTTGTGCAAGCTTGCAAAAAGTTTTGTTAGCTTGTGCAAGCTTGCAGATAGTTTTTGCTATCTTGTGCAAGCTAATTTGTTCCAAATACTAGCTTGCAACATGCTTGCTGCAAGCTTGCAGCACGCTTGCGCAAGCTAAAAATTGTTAGCTTGTCACAAGCGTGCTGCAAGCTAATATTTCTGTAAAACCTAGGGGTGGTTCCAGGGGAAGAAGAAGAGGGGGCGAAGAAAGGGAGTGCCAAGGATGCTTTTTCAACTTCAAAATTTATTGGTCCTAAAGATGATTTAAGGTAGTAAGTATTATGTGATGACAATTCTAATTATATCAGTCATTTGACTAATTAAGACTTTTTTTAATGACTTTAAGGGCACTTAATGGACCCCTGCATCCATATCTACATATTGACATCTCCATCAAGATGTACCTTTATTACATCAACTTTCTATTACACCAACTATCTATTGCTTTGACTCTTGGGACAGGTGGGGGCTAGATAAACATTTTGCCTCATCAGAAAAAAAAGAGTAACCTTCAGATGTACACATATGACTAAGGGTACACAAAAGTTAAATCCCGATACCATTCTCCATTCTTAAATCATTCACACTAAATATACTATTGTTATACAAATCAACATAATAATTTGCCCTTGACCACTACTTACAATGAACAATGAACTTCTTGTCAACTTTTCCACTTTCTTTGGGCCAAAATAAAATACATTTTAATTTCTGACAATTTAATTGCAGAAAAGTCAAAACTACTTTCTGCAATGTTTATGTAGTACAAGGTTGAACTCTTTTGTATATTTTTCATATCTATAAGTAATCTTTCACGTTGTCCCATAAGCTGAAAGAAATGCCATCAAAATGATAAAAAAGTTTCATACTGTTTCACCTTTCAATGAGTATTTGAGCAAGTAAGATTTCTGTTTAAAAATAAAAGAAAAAAAATATCAAATTTTAGGGAAAAGTATCAGAAACTAACATGCATTTCAATTTGAGCTTAAAATGTAGAAGAACTATTGTCAATAAAACAAGTTTGCCTCCCCATGCAAATAACCATAACAAGATACAACCTAAAGGAGCTGGAAAAAATCTACATTATAAACCAGAGGAGGATAATTGGGAATTTGCAGTAAGAAATTATTATATTTTTTTGAAGATTTCTTGAGTAAAGAACAGTATAAGTGGTAAATATGTGCTTTAAAAATGTCCCCCATGTAATTGTGCGATGAAGAGTACATTAATTGCAAAAGAGGGAAGCATGTAAGATATATTCACTACATTAATATTATTTCTGTCATGATTTTTTGTGGGAAGATTTATTTGACACCTTTATTCAGAACCGTGAGAAATTTTATAATTAATTCCAACTCTGCAACCTAAAAACATATTACTTTGGCAAAACCTATGCAACCTGCAACAAGACTACCTGAATCCTCAACAAGACCACCTGAATCCTCCAACAAGACTATCTGAATCCTTTAACAAGACTACCTGAATCCTCCAACAAGACTACCTGAATCCCCAACATGAGTACCTGAATCCTCCAACAAGACTACCTGAATTTTAAAGAAACAACTGTTAATTACTTGTTCTGTTCAGGAGAAGCAGAGTTTGAAAGATATCATAAGCTTTGGTAAAACGACTGGCATGGAAAGTCTATTAAACTAGCGTGATGCCACATACTTCCTACAACTTGTATTTGTCGTGAATCTTATATCAAAGAAATTAGAAATGAAATGGAGAAGAAAGTGGTGAAAAATGAAGAAAGTGGAAAAATGAAGAAAGTGGTGAAAAATGAAGTGGAAAATCTTTTCTGTAAAGAAAGCATTTAAAGGATTTTCTGTTGAAAAGGGAGGGTGCAATTTTGCAGTCCAGGAAATTTTGAAATAACACAGGTCTAATTTTTGATACTCATCATTACGCCCAATCCTCGCTACAAATTTTCAGTCTTTTCACACGCAAGAACCTCCATTTCGGCAGGCATGACTTTAGATTCTGCTAGAAGCAATTACAAAACCTACCACAGATAGTTCAGTGATTTTAGGCATCAGTAATTACACTCCCAATCATCAATATGCACACAATGGAACTTATTGTGAAGGGCCAGGTATTGTGGATTTAATTACTGCAGGGCAAAGTCATGTGTATAATGTGGGGCTGAGCATTCATTTTGACTTTTAAAAGGATGTTTTTATCAGTGAGTTTTAAACACTGGTAAGTTTGGATTTATTGGACTGAAAATTTATACCCAGAGTTATTCATCATGTGTCAATGAAAAATTGCTTTAGGTATTCATAACAACAACAAAAAACATGATTAATTTGAACATCCTTATCAAAGGTTTTCAGTACCATCATGTGCACGAAAAAGGTTAAGATTATTTTTGAGACTCAAGAAAATTACGTCCTCACTTTTCAGCCGCCAGCTCCTTTACGTTTTAGCTAATCTGTGTAGAAATGATTGAAATCACTGTCTTCCTCAATAGGGACTTCCTCAATCAGAAATTCTTCAAAATCTTATTCCAATATTTTCTTTGAATTTTTAACTAACTACCATCAAATTTCTTAGGTGAGTAATAAAAGAGTCCATTGCAGGACCAGTTACCATATGCAGGAATTCAGAAAAAATATTCCAGTATGTGAAAAAATGACACTATAGAGTAAAATACATTTTGACTGGGTAAGGAAGGAAGTGAGCGAGGATGTAAACATTACTCTCTCAGACTAGACTCTCTTCACCAGTCATTTCCTCTTAAAAACTGTTGACATTTTGTCTTTTTGTTCTCTGTTATAATAGTGGGCTGGATAACATGGAGTTTGTTATCAATTTGGAAGTTCCATGGTTTGCCAGCGGTGACAAGAGAAGCTGACCACGGTTTGATGTCGTGGTCAGGAAGTCTATAATTTCTTTTGTTGCCTTCCTTGGAGCCATCAGTATAGATACAATCTTAAAAAAAAAAAAATAAGTGGAGAGGTCTAAGAAGGAAGGGGGTATATCTCTGATTTAATGCGTAAGCTGAAGAAGGGGGCGATAGGGTTTTAGTCCCATCAAAGAGGGAGGAGAAATTGGGGTACCTAATGAGGTTGTAAACAGGGTTCTGAGTGTTGGTGAGGACTCTAAAAGCATAGGAGAGGCTAAGCTTTTACATCTAAGTAGAAAGGGGTTGAGTTGGCTTCAACATGAAGGCTAGTGATTGGGGAGGTCCTGTAGGCTCCTAGACAAAGCCTGAGGGCTTCGTTTTGGATGGTGTTAATGTGGTTGAGGTATGAGTTGTGAGCGACAATGGTCATCAAGCAAAAGCTGTTTAAATCTAAGTATATCTCACTTGAGGCAATGGTCATCAAGCAAAAGCTGTCATATTTTGGCCAGATCAGAAGTACAGATGGAATGGGAAGGGACCTAATGCAGGGCAGAAAGGAAGGTGTAAGGAGAGGAAGGCAGCACACATGCTGGATGCAGGAAATTACAAACAGTACAGGAAAGAAATAAAAGTTTTAAAGAAATTAACTAAGGACAAAAAGAAGTGGAGAAATGTTGTGCATGATATCATCAGGGGTTGCATGCAACCTGATGGATAATAGAAAGAGATAGCTAAGATCAAAGAATTGCATATTCACCTTTGAAAGGATCAAAACAAGACACAGCTAGCCAAATTATCAATTTAACATGAAAAACTTCAATTTGAAACCAAAGAGTATAGTATGTTATGGTCTTATTTCAAACGTAACATTTAGCAACAAAAATTCAAATATGTTTTTTTCAAATATGACTAATATTCATGAAAGACTGGGGTATGACCTTTTCCTCTTAATTTGAATGGAAGCACTTCAAAATATAAACTTATTTAATTTGTATTTATTCATAAAATAATACATTCACTAGAAAAATCCTTACATTTATTAAAATTCAGACTTAGTGAAATTTTAATCCTAAATTCTTGGATGTAAATTTCACATTTATTCAACAAAATACCTTCACTGTATCAAACTATCTGTAAATCACAATGAAATGTTTCAAAATATCAAACTGAAAATTATTTTTAATTAATGCCAAATATAAAGTTGTTCATCTTTGTTATGGCTTTCACATTTAAAGCATAAACAACATTAAAATGTGTTTTTAAAGTTTTAAAAAATAATGCATGTACTTTCAAGTTTATGAGATGTTATATCTGGGTTTACATACCACCAGCATTAAAACCAATACATGCCCTTTAAATTCACTTGACAAAACTTGTAGGGCTGCAAGTGTTAATTGTTTAACCAAAAAATAGTCGTTAACATTGTTCAACATTGTAAAATTACATGTTTCGTTAAAACAAAATTTTGGAGTCGCGACTTTAATTTAAATCATTCTGCATATTTCAACCACTTAACATTCACTTTGAGAATCAGTGCATCTATACACTGTGTGCGAAACAAATTGTATGGCACATGATACAACATACATGCTCCTACAGACATTCCTGGGTGTTATCGTTTAAGACAATTATTTATTGTTTGATACAGTAAAATTCTCATCCCTAAAAACTCTTAAATCTACAAAATGTATTGCAAATTCATATCAGGAAATCTTAAATCTGCAAAGGGTATTCAAAATCATTTGATAAAAAAAAAATCCTCTAAAATGTATTAAAATTAATTTGAGGAAAGTCCAAAATATGTAAGATGTAGCAAATTCATTTGAAGAAAATCTCAAAGGATTAGTTCAGGGGTCAAGCTAGTCTATCTCATAACGAAAGAGGACTTCAAAAGAAACAAATCAGTAAAGAAAGCATTCAAAAACTTATTCCGTTAAAGAGATATCTTACTTTAAAGTTTGGTATCATTTGTGTAGAAACGACTGAAATCAGACTAGTTGTGATGTCATAGCCTCAGATTCTCGAAGTCTTTATGTATTCTATCATATTTTGTCCTGCAATTTTGTGGCTTATAAACCATGGGACATGTCAAAAAAGTAGTAAATCTGAATCTAGGGAGGGTATTTATAATATACCACTAAAAGAAAGTTCAAGTAAAAAGGATTTAAATAGTGAAAAAAGGAAATAAACATTCTTTAAAATACATTAACAATTGCTAAGAATGTGAGGAAGAAGACGCTAACTTTCCATAGTTGACTTATCTGTCATTTTTACACAGATAAAACTTTAAATTTGAATATCTCCTTATTGGTATAGGATTTTTGATCACTTTCTTTACCAATTTGTTTCTTTTGAAGACCTCTTTCATACAAGATGGACATGCTTGACCACTAAACTTATCCTTTAAAACAGCAAGACATGAAACTTCCTGTGAGGAAAATATCAAATCTGCAAGATGTACTCCCAAAAAAAGAATTTGAGGAAAATCTTAAATCTACAAGATATATGCAAACTCATTTGAGGAAACTTTTTAAAGAGGACATGAAGTCTAACATAATTCTTATTTCATCTGATAGAATTAACTAGAATGGTAAATACCGTCATGGTTTGCATGCCCATGCAAAATGACACCACATCATATGACTCTGCCAATGATAAAAATGACATCTCACACTAAGTTCCACATGGCATCCCATGTTCAACATGGCATCCCATGCTCCACATGGCATCCCATGCTCCACAAGGCATCCCATGTCCCACATGGCATCCCATGTCCACATGGCATCCCATGTTCAGCATGGCATCCCATGCTCCACATGGCAGCCCATGTTCTACATGGCATTCCATGTCCACATGGCATCCCATGTTCAACATGGCATCCCATGCTCCACATGGCATCCCATGTTCTACATGGCATCCCATGTCCCACATGGCATTCCATGTCCCACATGGCATCCCATGTCCTACATGGCATCCCATGTCCTACATGGCATCCCACATGACATCCCATCCCGTGTCCCACATGTCATTCTACCATAGCTCCTATATGGCATTCCACCATGTCCCACATGGCATTCTACCATATGTCCCACATGGCATTCCACCAAATGTTCCACATGGCATCTAATCCTATAACCCACATGGCATTCCACCCTATGTCCCACATGTATCCCATCCCATGGTATCCCACCCCATGTCCCATTCCATCCCATCCCATAGCACTCCACCTTATGTCCCACATGGCATTCTACCATATATCCTACATGGCATCCCACCATGTTCCACATGGCATCCCACCCCATGCCCCACATGGCATCCCACCCCATGTCCCACATGGCTCCATAAGAAGTTTCGTCCTAGCTATCACAGTTCCTGATTGAGCACTCTATGTATGAAAGTCTGTTAGTCCATATAATAACTTATATGCAAATGACCTGTTGAATATAAAAAAAAAGAAGGCGGAATCAAATAATCATGCCTGATTTAGCCCTTGGTGCATACCACATGGTATATATTCTATCTAATGTCCTGCATGGCCCCCATCCATATGGCATCCCTCCCTATGTCCATATGCAGTCACATCCTGTCACACTCCCTGACTGAGCATACTTAGTCAAAACGTTTTGTCAGTTTATATACTGTAGCAACTTTATGCAAATTAACACAATAATAAAGGCAGAGTTTAATAATCATGCCCGATACAACCATTGGTGCACAAATATTTTAAAGAAGTTTAAGGGTTTTAAATCTCCAATGTTATGAGAGACACTTAATAATCTCTAAAGAATTGTGGGAAATTATATCATCTTATAGTTATCTTCGAAAGAAATATCAAATGTTTTGAAGACTTTTTAAAAAACTAGTCTTCAACCTGTCTTAAGAGTTGCTGAAAAACTTAAACATTTCTTTAACATTTTCTGAGGAATTCTCACAAAACTTTAACATTTCTGAGGTAATCTCAGGCAAAACTATGGACGGATGGACGGATGAAATCACCATTACATAGGTTCGCATTATGCTTCGCATGCTCACCAAAAATGACAAATTTTTCTGAACAAGTTTAATATTCCCTGAAGCAATTTTTGTAATTATTAAAAACTTTAATGTAATTACTATGGGACAAAACTAAACAGCATGGCAGCCTCCATGTATGACTTTAAACATGAATAACTTGAAATAGGAATAACATTTTGACTTGCTCATTGGTAGCTGGTCAAGATTTTAATTGTCTATCATATGAAATAAGGATTTTATCTGACTTCACGTGTCCTTTAATCTACGAGACTAATAAAAGTACATTTGAGGAAAATCTGAAATCTACAAGATAAATCAAAATTCTTTTGATGTAAATATTAAATCTGCAAGACATGCAAATTCAATTGAAGAAATTTGAAATCTGCAGCATGTACTGTATACCTTCAAATTAGTGTGTATGTACCAACCATGCACGGCATGTGTTGTGCACCCTCCAAAGGGTTATTTCGGTATCCAGAAGGGAAAGTGATATATTGCCCAATGTACAGGGAGGTTCTGAAGCCTAACACTAAACCTTACCTGTTAGGGTGAGAATAGTTCTGCTCCAAAACTGTCAAAACCTCCCTGTACGGTGGGCAATATATATTTTTCCATGCAGAAGTGAATTTTGATTTTATGCCCACTCTAATACCCTTAACACTGACAGTGTGGACACACAACCAGTAAAACTGAGCTTATCAAATCAATAAGGAAACAGCAGAACATTGTCAATAATTTGGCCTCTATGTTCACTAATCCTCTCCCCTATGCAGAGAACTTGTACTTTCCCACACATAAACATCTCGAGGCATTCTGTTACAGAACAAGTATGAAACACTTCCATATTTTGGATGCTTATTAAATCAATGCGCAATAATCTTTCAAACTATGCAACACTACATTCATATTACAGAGACCAAACATTTATGATTTGTTCTCAAAGTCAATAATCTAAACATAAGTAGCGTCTTTTAAATGAGATACATTCCCACATGAACATTAAATAGAGAATAAAAATTGTATTTTTATTCAATGAGGATTTTTTGCAGTAAACTAAAGAATGAATTTCTTGCAAATAGCTGTTTTCTTTATGCAAATAAAACCCTATTAATCCTAACACAAAATGGTTTAAGATTAAATGACAGTAAAATATGTGGGTTTTTTTTATTAGGAAACCCAAACACCCAAATTGATTTAAATGTTTAACTAAGCTACTTCTGGTACTGGTCTGATAATATACACACCTTTTAATACAAAATATTTGAAAAAATGAGTTCAATTCCTAACAACTATATAATTATTGCCATAATTAATGATCATTACTTATTTTAAAACAAATAAACTGAAAAGAAATAGTAATTCAATTTCCCTTACAATCTTTTTCTGGAAAAAAACATGATTTTTTTGGCAGCAAAGATCCAGCACAATGTTGAAAACTGGATGAAACAGGATCAATGTGGTTCTTGATAAATGGAGGCACTAAAAGAATGCCAAACCTGCATCCAAGAAATTTGGATACTTAAAGAATTAGTCCAGGGTCATGCAAGTCTATCTTATATGAATAAGGACTTCAAAAGAAACAAAATGATGAAGAAAGCATTCACAAATCTTATTCCGTTAAGGAGATATTTAAGTTCAAAGTTTGGTATCATTGTATAGAAATGACTGAAATCAGCATAGCCTCAGATTCCTCAAAGTCTTTATGTATTCTATCATATTTTGTCCTGCAATTTTGTGGCTTATAAACCATGGGATATGTCAAAAAAGTAGTAAAACTAAATCTAGGAAGGGTATTTATAATATACCACCTGAAGAAAGTTTGAAGGAAAATAATCTAAATAGTGGAAAAATGAAATAAACTTTCTATAAAATACATAAAAACTTTGAGGAATCCCAGGCTGTGACATCGCAACTAGTCTGATTTCAGTAATTTCTATAGAAATGATACCAAATTTAAAATTTGAATATCTCCTTAATGAAATAAAAAATATAGAGTGCTTCCTATCACCAATTTTTTTCTTTTAAAGTCCTCTTTATATAAGATGAGCATGCTTGACCCCTGAACATATCCTTTAAAAAAAAAAAAAAACATGGTGAAAAACTACTTCAATATCTTATTCCATAAAGATGATATTCAAATTTTAAGTTAAGTTAATGAGACTCCGTTAATTTTAATTTTATAAGATTTTAAAGTCGTTTCTTCACCATTTTGTTTCTATTAAAGACCTCTTTCATATAAGATGAACTTGCTTGACCACTAAACTAATAATCTTTAGCTAGTAAATTCTCACATGAAAAATGTTTTTTGCAGTTTATTTTAGTACCTTACAGCTTAGATTCATCAATGCCCTGTGCAACTACAAGTATTCACATTTTGTTTGTAATTTTTCAGAAATTTTTCCTCTTGAGGTAGAACTATTTTCTCTGAAAATTCATGAAAACTTTCACATGGCCTTATTTGATCTTTTTACATTTAAATGATCCAGACCCATTTTTCATCCTCCTTGTACAAACTACACACTCTGGGACAAACTTTTGCACAATAATGAAATACTGGCACCTAATAGTACCCCAACCCTTGATTAATTGTGTCCCAGCTGAACAGCACAATTCTCTTACAAAGGACAAGTAACTTTTATCCACACTGGCCAACACTTTGTAAAACTTAGGAGGACATTTTTTCCTTCACTGTACAGAAAACTTAAGATTTGAAAAGAAAACAGAAGTTCTATTGTAGACTACTTCTCTACTTGTCTTAAAAACATGTCAGTTTCTAGCATAGTATTTACTGCATATGGTATATTGCCAAATTCGTCTAAATAAATAGTGCTGTCATGACATCGATTATTGCAATATACATTGGCCCATGACATAAAATATGCCTCTCGCGACATATCGCGATACCAAAAACTAATACTCAACTAAGAAATTTTTGCGCAACTACTGTAAGCTAGGCTACTTCGTACGTTACAATTCTTAACATTAGGTACTAAATCTAAAAGTCAAGTTTAGGCCATTAAAATTGTGCAAAATAATCGTAAAACATCAAAACAACTAATTAAAAATCATACTCTGTTACCACACACTGGCACGCGCCGATGTAAGTTGGAAAAAAGAATGAAAAATTGATCCAGAATGTGCCACTCGAGCTCTCACTTCAATGATTCATGGTCACGTTGGCTGAATTACAAAACACGAGCGTGATGCGTGATGAACGTAATAGTCACGCGATCATGTCGTCTGCTAGATCTGCAAATCATTTGTTCTTGCGCTCATCATATCATGGAGTAAATTGTAACTCCATGATCATATAACATTAATGATATTAACAATTTGTGTCGTGAGTCAGTTTTCTTGAAAAGTATCACGATACTACCATATATCGCGATATTTTTCTCCAAGACAATCGATACGTAATAGAGCCATGTCATGACAGCACTAAAAATAAACATCCTCTTCTAACTTTTTACACAACAGTAATGACAACCTTAACTAAGAGTCTTTTATACATTGTTTACAAATCATTGTGTGCTCCAAATTATATCTCTGACCTTTTAAAATCATATATTCTACATCCAGTGACAAATTACTTTTATGTGAACAAAAATCTAACCACTCATGGGGTGATAGGTCTTTTGGTATAGCTGCACCATGGTTGTGGAATCAATTACCCCTTCATGTCAGATCATCCAATTCTCTTGCAATTTTTAAAACAAATCTAAAGACACATCTCATGTCCAAAGCTTTTATTTAATATTGTTTTTGTGTATACATATGTGGGTGTAGTTTTTGTTATTTTTTTAATTGTTATTCTTTATGTTTTTCATTAAGCACCTTCTGGTGGATACGTCACGGGTATATGGAGAGGTATAGATTTTTACCTATAAAAAAAAGAGGATTAAATTCTGAGCAGGAAGTCTTCTAACGGTCACCAGTACACTAACAGTTTTTGTGTTATGACAAATCAACGTATGTCAAATTGTTTAACATGTGCAAAAATGAGGATGTATGAACATATAGCCAAAATAATTCAATGTAATTCTTAATATTTTCCCCCAAATTTCAAATATTATAGGTTCTCAAATTGTGTTCTACTGCTACATCTGGACCACGGTTATAATAATATATAATTTCCTGCTCACTATATCCAACTTTTCCCAATAAAATATTTTGGAAAGGCTGAATAATTAATTAATTGCATAACATAAACTTTTTTCTGGTTGCCCCATTCTGAGGTCACAAAATATGGTGCAATTTATGCTAATTAGGTATCTGAGTTTAAAATGGTCAATTTTTAAACAATTTTGATGAGACTTTTTGTGGTTTGCATCTAAACCATGTACCGCATTTTGATGCTACCTGTCTATATACCTTTACAGAAATCAGTTAAATAACAATAACCAATAGATTTGAGTAAATACATTATACTGAAGCATTATTATCATTATTATAGTAACATCTCATAGTAACAAAGCACATGATGCAAAATTGAAAAATAGACACAAGCTTAGGCCTTGCAAATCTGTCATAGTTTAAATATCTGTTAGAAAAAAGGAGCCAACATGTTTACATATTCCATCTTGGCAAAGTAATTAGCATATAACAAGGCATTCCCCGATTCTGAGCATAAATGGGTTACAAACTGCCAGCTTTTGAAGCAAAATCAATCAAACATGCAGAGATGTAACTAGAGGGAGTTGTGGCGCAGGATATTTCTTTTTTTGTGACGATTTTCATAAAAGCAATGGAAGAAGTAAATAATTGGGATTCTGTCCATAGATTGTAACATTGTTACATCTCTATGAGAGTCAAAAACTGTTGAGGTTTAAATAATTACTGCACTTCATAATTTCCTAAGCAGTGTGGCCGCTGCTTCCCCCCTTCCCTTCCTCCTCCTCTCTTCATATTTCTAGTCACACCCCTGGAAATATGTGATTATTGGGTTTGACAGGTGTTGGGGAGCATGGAAAACTTTGAATGTATGGATCAGAGTAACCCAGAAGTCACAAAGCTGTGTGTATTGGTGCCGATATATAAACGGGCCTTGCAGAAATTAAATTAATGTAATGCAGTCATCAATTTGCTATAAGCTTGAGATCAATTTAGAATATTTCTAAATGAAGAAGTTATTTTGCAAAGCTCCCGACACCAGGAGGGTGGGTGGGATATTACCCTAAATTTTTTTATATATTTTTTTAAAGAAATAATTTTGAAATAGGGTTTGATCTCTTTCCTTGATGGCAATTGGTCCTGGCCCCCAATTTCAAACCTGTGGGGGAGGGGCTGTTTTATGCACCTTTTGTGTTTTATTAGTATATAACTGGGAAAATTTCAAATACATCTGCATATACCCAATACACTAAATGTTTAGTCATCATTCAATGAAAAAGAATCAATCACAACGTTGACAATGAGAAGGAAAGAAATGCGCATAGCTATGAAGTGACAAAACAAATCAGACATGTGTTGAATGCTGATGATCTATTTTCGCAAGTAGAATCAAAAAGTTTTCTTGAGGGATATTTTTGTAGTGCTTCTGATGCAGACGCACTGTTGGTCTGAGGCAAATGATACTTCCCTTACTGAAAGAGTACAAGAAATTAAGTATGACGCCAAGATTTCTGAGGATAAAAAACCCTGACATTGCGGGTAATTTATCACAAAGTTGCATCCACTTGAAGTGCAAGGTGTTATACGTTTCCTTAAAACTACCTTATAAAGAAACTCAAGAAATCTTTACTATTCCAGCTTTACTTTATGTGTTGTTATCCAACATTTCTTGAGCTACCTCTAGACTATTAACCAAAGCCACCGGTTGAAAATGAGTTGTGCATTGAAGCATCTCCTTGAAGAGTTGTTGGATGGGGACACTCCGTTCGGCAGAGTACCTGGACACGTGATCTATGGCTTCCATGGCAAGTTGTCTGAGGAGTGGAAGAATGGTGAGGAGGCGGCACAGCCTTCTTGAATCCCCTGGGTAATCCTTGAAGATGTGATGGTAGAGAGCGTCGTAGAGGTTGTTTTGTATATCTCGCAAACTGTTTGACTCGCTAAGACGGGTTGCTTCTGCATGATAAAAGTTAATGGGAATTTTGTCAAGAATTTCTCGTTTTCCAATCTCTGATGTCATAAAACAAAAAAGTTACTATGACGTAAAAGAGCTGGCGGTCGAAAAGTGATGGCGTCTTTTTTGCCAAGTGAAGGGATTTTTGAAATAAGAAAGGTGTAATTTTTGACACTCGTGTCATTGAAAAATTACTGAAGAAATCATAAGAAATAATTATGAATAATTTGATTATTTGTATCAAAGGTTTCTATTACCTTTACATGCATGAAAAGTGTTTTCGAATATTGTTGAGAGTCAAGAAAACTACACCCTCACTTTACAACCAAGAACTCCATTAATAATTCAGAAAGGGAAACTATTTGAGATGAAAAACTACAGAGGACAAATGAAACTTTTCTAAATGCAAAAGTGATTAGTCCTTTGTCAGGAAAAAAAAGTAACTTTTTGATGCGGAACACCACCGCATTGCACCACCATAAATGATCTTGTGGTCTGTAATCAGTTAGTAATAGTTAAAAACTTACCCCAAAAATATGGCTTCTTGATAAAACTCCCAGTAAAATAAGGTAAAATAAGAATAAGCACATACTAATTATAGCAAGCAGTAAAGATTAAAAGAAGTGAACACCTTTGGAACAAAGGGTGCTTAAGGTATTTAATAGATAAGAGCAGAGGTGTAGAAAGCTTTCAAAAAGTGGGGGCACGACCTCTTAGGGGGCACTTTTCAAGTCATATGCATGCCTCCTATCCCAATCTGTAGATTAGTTAAGTAAAGTAAAAGGGGCACTCATTTTTAAAAAGGGGCACTTTTCCAATGGGGACACATTCCTCCCATACATGGGACTGACAAAAGTCACCAGATTCCTACTATTGGGAGAGTAATTGAGGGGCACTTTTCATTTTAACAACGGGTTGTCATTTTTCGGAAAAGTCGGGGAAGGGCGGGTGCGGAAGGGGCATGTGTCCCCACTTCCTACAGATGAGAGTACAAAGTAAAAATAAATGAACTCATCTTATTCCTTTTTTCAATTTCTTCCATCAAACCTCTATAAACACATACCAATTTCTACATTGTGCACATCCACATTTCATCTTTGAAAATAGCATTTCATAGTTTTTGAGTAATGGCTTAGCAAAGTTTGAAGCTTTTTCATTGCATGCAAAATTTGTTTGTTTGTTTGATGAGGTCTTAACGGCACCACGACAACAAGGGTCAAATTGTGCCTGAGAGGTCAGATCATTCTAAAGGTAGGAAGGAAAGGAAACAGGGGAGAATGAGAGAAATTCAAAAATATAAGTCAGAAAGCTGTGATCGGGAGAGGAGTTGCATGAGTGAAATAAAAACAAAGTAGAGAGGGAGTGGAAGAGGAGAATTAAATACAAAATTTGTGATGTATGACAAGGAAGGCAGCTCTGAATCTTTATAAAAATTATGTTCATTCTGCCATTAAAACTAATGAGGATGTTATTTGCATTTAAATAATGATGTAGAGTGTGGTAAAGATTCAAAAATACTTGACAAGAACCAGCTGTCCTGTTGTGGGAATTATTACAGAATTCAGTCAGGAAATACAATGCTTGTTCCTTTATATCGAAAAGCGTTTGCCTGTAGTCTCCCTTTTGTAAAATACACTTCTCTGTAGTCTCCAGAGACTGAAGGATGCCTACATACACCTTTAAAATCTTATCTCAAATAAAGAAAATTGCATCTTTGTACAAACAAACAAAAAACTCCATGATGACAGCTACTCACCAACATTTGTTAGGACCACAGCCTTGAGCAAAGAGTACTCCTCCTTGTCAATTCTGACTTCCCGCATCTTACGCATGATATGTAAACCTCTTGTGAAGAGGGCGCCAAGCCCTGTGCGTTTCGCTTGCTCCTCGTCCATGCTAAGGCCGTTGGTGAAGAAGACCCTGTCTGGCTCGGTAAGGCTGAGGGATCGAAAGAGGACCTGCCAGAGGAGGATTTCCATCCATCCTTCTTGGAGGAGGATCATCTGGTCGTTGAGAGGTAATTCCGCAAATCCTGTCAAAGAAAAACAGAAGTTCGTTTCTTGTAAAAGATATGTGGACAGGTAGGGACAACATTAGCTGAATTTATTTCAGATCCACTAAAAACACACAGAAAGCACAATATTTCAACAAAATCTGTAACAAATTGACAGCTTTTTGTGCAAATATGCACTTGGTGTTAATTTTGTGTTACTCTTGTCATGTGTGAACAAGAAATAAGTCATAACATATCAACTTAAAATTAGCTCTCTGTTGAAGTATAAATGGTAGAGAACAATAACAAAAACTCATCAAACCAGTGAAATATCTCACATCAAAACTGTCAAATATTTCCCTAACTAATAAACAAGTTGTGCTAAGGTTTTTTTTAATTTTTGTATACTCAGTTCCATATTTAGATTTTAATTATCAATTACAAACAATGCCATAATCAATACATCACAAATCATTAGTGCTACATATGACATATTGACAAATGTCCAATGTCGATGAACTTTTGCTCTTTATGTTTTGTTAACATACAGGTGAAAAAACAAGTTTTGCGGTTTCAGGTTGGTTGGTTGGCTTTATTGGCACTATACCTGAAAGTCAGCAGACTCCTAGCTTGATATAAAAAGGGGCAGGGTGCTAGATTTGTTAAGGGGCACATTAATGTGCGCCTGAAGTGCTGCGCTTTTTCAGCGTGGGGTCCAGGGACTTAAGGCTTAAGTCTCTGGTGAAGCTCTGAGATTTTAGTTATAATCATACCTCAGAATGAAACTGTTCTGACTATTAGTACCATTCACGAGCCAAACAATTTCTTACTATGCTATCATTCTGTGTTCTGTAACCATGTAAGGTATTTTTTATTTATGAGTTTAATTGAGATTATTAAGTTTTTGAAGAATTTTGTTAAATTTAATTATTATTAAAAAAAATTCTGATGAGGGGCAGGGCGGATCACAAGAAGTGGGGCAGCCAATGGAGGGGCAAGGCGGGCAGCCCCTCTGAAACAGCAAAGCTAGGGCACTGAGTTATATCTGTCAAGTGCAAAAACATATATATATAAATACATATATGTATATATATATACGCATATATATATGTACATATATATATATACATATATATATATATATATATATACACACAAACACACACATATATATATAAATATATAATTATATATGTACCACTTAGTTTGAACCTTTGAATCACGTTCAAAAGTTAAAAAAAGCAAATGTATAAATAGCAATAAGTAAACATGAACAATATGCCCCACCTTAAAACTTGTTTTACTGGGAATTTTATCTTAGAATCGCAGGACCTTGAACTATCCCTGTTAATAATACACAATCTTAAGCTAAATAAAAATCAGCCCACACGATTATGTTATTTTCTTATAGACGCTTAAACGAGTGTAAGCAAGACTTGTGTACAAATTACCGGTGTACACTTTTGATAATTTCAAACTTTTTGAAGTCTTACAAAAATGAAATCCATCTTGTTTGATCCCCAATTATATTGTTTGTTTGTTTGATGAGGGTTTAAAGGCACCACGACAGCATGGGTCAAATTGTGCATGACAGATTAGATCATTCCAGAGGTAGAAAGAAAAGAAAATAGAAGGAGTTTGAGAGAAGTATGGGAACTAAAAGCCAGGAAGCTGGGATCGAGAGAGGTGGAGCAGGGGTACTAAAAAAGGCAAAAGTAGGTAGTGGTGGGGGAGGGGGGAGGGGGGGGGAGAGGAGGACTAAATATGATTGTGGAGGAAGGCAAGATGAAGGAGGGAGATAATTTCATCGCGAGGGTTTTTCTGGAAGAGCTCAGCAATGGAGTTGTGAGAGGTGAGGGAAGTTCTGGCAAGGTTGTACATGGGGCAGGCAAAGAGGATGTGGTGGACTGTGAGGGGGCAATGGCAACTGTTGCAGAGGGGTGGGGTAGTCAATAAGGAGGTGGGAGTGAGTGAGGTGGTGTGATCAATTCTAAGGGTGGTAATGTGGACATTGTCTATACGGGAGAGATTGTGGATAGTGGGTTTGGTCAGAATGGTGGGCTGGATGTCATGGAGTTTTGTTGTCAAATTGAGAACAAGGGAAGCAATAAGTGGTTTGATGTCAGAAAGGGTTTTAGGAGGTTGAGGGCAAGCTTAGTGGCTGAATCAGCTCTGTCCTTGCCGGGGATGCCAACATGGCTGGGTATCCAGAAGAAAATAATACTTTTCCTGCAGGAAAAGGGAAGGGGGGGAAGCGAAAGGAGTTTACGAGGATGTGGGGTTATCCTATCTAAGATTGAGTAAAGAAGTAAGGACAGACTTGGAGTCTAAGAAGATGGCAAAGTGGCTGAGCAAAAGTGGGCCAGGAAAAGGTGCCAAGGGTGGCGGGCTGATGCCGAGATGGTGGAGGTCGGTTTAATGTGTTAGCTGAATGGAGGGGCAAGAGTTTAATCCTATTAAAGAGGGTGAGGAAATTTGGGAACCAAATGAGGTTGTATACAGGGTTGTAGGTGCTGGCGAGGGCTCTAAAAGCATAGGAAAGGCTGCTTCAATGTGAAGGCTGGTGATGGGGGAGATCCTGTAGGCACTAGGCAAAGCCAGAAGGCTTCATCTTGGATGGTCTTGATGGAAGAGTTGTGAGCAGCATAGAAGACAATATTGCCATAGTCGAGCTTGGCACGAATGGTGAGCCTGAAGATTTTGAGGAGGGCTTGGGGGTTTGCACCCCAAGTGGTGTGGGAGAGGAGGCAGAGAATGTTGAGGAAGCTGTTGCATTTCTGTTGCAGGTTGGTGATGTGTTGCTTGTAGGAGAGCTTGAGGTCCAGGGTTAAACCCAGGAACTTAGTGTGGTCAACTTTAATGATGCAACTGCCATTGAGCACGAGGTTTGGTTGGGGTGGAGGTTGTTGAATGACAGAAGTGCATGCAGACTGTCTTGTCTTTGAATAATTTAAAACCACTATTGTTGCACCAATCTTGTACCCGATTGAGGCTAAGTTGGAGCCTACTTTCGACGAGAGAAAAGCTAGCAGAGGAGTAGAAGATGGTGATGGAGGAGAGGTAAAGTTGCAGAGGTTTTCGAAAAGGGGCCAGTTGACTTTTTTAAGATTCCAATTGGGGCTGTGGTCTGTGGGGGTTAGAAGGTTGGAGTGAATAAGGAGAGGTAATGGTCATTACCACAGCAGTCATCAGTGACCTTCTAGCTTAAATCAAGGAGAAGGTTGGGGGAACAGGTAGACAGGTCAATAAAGGTGAGGGAGCCTGTGGCAGGGTGAAGGTAGGTCGGGAAGTTAATGTTGAGGAAGGAGAGGGGGTTGTGGACGTTGAAGTCACCAAGAAGTATAAAAGGGAATGAAGTTGTTAAGGCTGGTTGGCTGAACATTGGCATTAGGGGGGAGATAGATATTGCAAAGAGTGAAGGTTTTGTAGAGGGAGATAGAGAAACAGATGGCCTGAAGATTGGTGTTCACTTGAATAGGGCTGTGTGGGATACCGTGTCTAACAAGAAAGGAGATGCCCCCACAGGCCCTGTTGACGTCCTCTTGATATCTATGGTAGCAAGAGAAATTATTGAGGGAATAATGGTCAGTGGTTTTTAAGGTTTTTGTAGGCAGAAGATGACCGGGTTAAAGGTGGTGGCCAGAAGGTCAATTTCTTCCAAATTGGCCTTAAGGCTCCTGATGTTCCATTGTATAATGCTGTGAGTGTTATTGTAGTATTTGTTTCTGTTGTACGCCATTAGGAAGCAGGAGGGGGTTATAGGCCATAAGGAAGCGAGGAGGGGGGTTACCTGGAGGAAGATCGGTTGTGTCTGGGTTGGCTTATTTTTTCTTTGGATCTGTCCGTTTCTTTGGGAGCGGTTGTTTTTAAAAGTTAAATGAGAAGTATGTTCAGTGGGTTCAGTAATCGAACAATCCATGTTTTCTTCAGTGTTATACATGTGGGCTTTAAATGGTGGGCTCTTTGTTGATTGGTTTTTGTTAGTTTGTTGGCCAGTTTGGCTTGAGTTTGATGGCATTTGAGGTGTTGGGGGAGGGTACAGCAGGAGACTTAAAAAAGGAAGGGAGGTTGGGGAGAGAGGTGGTGGTAAAGGTGGTTTGTGTAATGGGTGTGCTTGGGTTGTTAGCAAAAGTGATTGGCTTGGGACTCAGTAAGAAGAGCCAGGTGAGGTTGGTTTAGGTATGTGAGTCAGTTTTAGTTGTGTTAGTGGGGCGGTATTTGTGTTTGAGGAGACTGTGCTGGCGTAGGAAGGTTTGGTGTGGAGGGAAGCGAGGAATTGCTTCCTGGTCTACGGGTAAGTGGCGTTGGGATTAAGGGTTTTTGTTTTGTTATCTGTTTTTCCTGAAGCCAAGTAGGGCAGTCTTTTGAGGAGGGATGGTTGGCAGGGTGAGTACCGTCACAATTGGTGCAGTGTGGGATGTTGGTACAGGAATCGCTGTCATGGTCCACGGCTCCACAGTTGCCACAGTGCGCTTGGGTGCAACAGGAGATTTTTCCATGGCCATACCTCTGGCACTTATGACAATGGAGAAGATTGGGAATGTAGGGGACAACTAGGATTCTCAGATAGTCGGCAGTGATGTGGGAGGGGAGAGTTGGTGTGGCAAAAGTCAGGAAGATGGTATTGGTAGGTGTTTCAGCACCGTCTCTCTTGAGGACAAAACCTCAGTGACTACTTGGCTGGCAAGTTCCTCATCGAGGTCTTCATTGGTCAAGTAGGCAAAGTATTTGGTTCTGATGACGTCTTTGCTGGAGTTCAGGAAATGGTGGGGAGTGACTTTTACTATGATACCAGTATTAGCTAGGGTTTTGGTGGTGAGGAGGGTGGTGGCTTGAGTGTCCCTGGTGCAGTGCACCAGAAGATTTCCGGACCCGAGGGTAGAAACCTTGCGGAGGGTACCAACAAGGCCGTGGGGCGCCTTGTGTATGAGAAAGGGGGAAACTCTTTTTAAATTGTCTGGTTTGTTGGTGGCATGAATGATTACAATATTGGGGACTGGGGCTGAGGAATGGTCAATGGAGGTAGCAGGTAGGTCACAGGGAGGGGAGAGAGTCAATGTCAAGGCAGAAGCAATTGGTCATGTTCGAAAATTATACCAAGGGCCGGGAGACCCAAGGCAACAAGAAAAAAAAGTCGCGGAACTACTATACGAAAACCACTGTATAGATACCGAAAGGGCGTGACAGCCTGGTCACAACAGGAGGGGTAAAATAAAAATAAACGATCTTACTGAAAGCAGACACCTATACACGAAGAAGAAATCCCAAAAAATGAAGGTGCAAAAGTTTAGGTGGAAAGTGCGCAGTAAAATAATCAAAATGAAAAGTTTGAGAGAACAGAAGGAAGTCATGTTGCTTTCAACACACGATCGTACTTTTCATGTAACAGTAGCTGTACTAATAAAGGCAAATTCTAAAACTACTATGATGTACAATACACCTTGCTGTGGTGTGAAATGTGGGAGGTTATAATATTTGGATCATATCTTTGTATCTGCTATATCCCCATAGGCGCCGGAAGTGGAGGCCATTGCCCCAGCTATTTCTGTTGCTAAAGGTGGGTGATCTTACCTAAGATTATACATATTTTGCCTTAAGAGTATTCTTTGCCATATTTACCTAAGCCTTGTATTACCGCATCTGTCATATTGTTTGGTTATTTGGTCAGGTATAATTAAGCATTACTTAAGTGTTGCAAAAGAAAGCTGTTTGTCCCATAACAAGTTCAAATCCTTACGGACAAATGGGTCCCTTATTAAGTTACAGGACCATGGCTATCTTCTGACACCTACAGCTAGTATTTTGAACCATAATGGTGTTTCAGCTGACGTCATGAAGTCACGTGACTTTGTTTACATTGCTATTTTGTGGGGCGTGAACACTGTCATCTGCTGTACACTCATTTAGACTTACAAAGGTTTGCATGTTATTATATAATATAATTTTTGAAAGATAATTATGCCAGAATTTTGCTGTGCCTTTGGTTGCACTAATAGACCTGTGCCGGGGAACAAAAAGACATTTTCTCGATTTCCATCTGATCCTGGTCAAAGTTCGAAGTTGGTTTCTGCTATACGATGCAATGTCTTTTAATCTTCGGTTCACACTAGCGTTTGCAGCGAGCACTTTACACCAGGTATGTAGGCTTTGTCTGTATATAACGAACAATCAGATGGCATTCATGTAAAAGTTACTTTATATCCGGTAAATGTATAAAACGTTAGGAAAATATCAAGTAAAATAACCACAGTGACAAAAAAAAAAGCTGCAATCAATAAAATTCGCTGAACTGGATGTACGTAACGGTCAGCGTGCAGTATGTTTGGTGTACGTGTGATGTGACTGAGCTGTGTGAAGATGCGTAAAACGCAACAACGCTTGTCCTGCAAAATGGCTTCCAAATGAATTAAGAGTCACGTGATGAAATCCCTCTATACTCTGCTCCCATGCTAAAACCATAACAATCTTCAATAGAACAAGATTTAAGTCTTTTTGTTTACCATACACACACAAAAAAACTATAAAAAAGGCAACCCCTTCAACACAACACCATACAAGCCTACCACCTCTATGGCCATTTCAGGAAAGGCCACATCATTCAAGAACAATATATGGCCAATTAACACTTGTTGGCACAAGTTTTAGTGAAGAAAATGCTTCAAATTTGGGGTCAGCCTAACTCAGATTACTATAAACCTACAGTGTGTGGGATTGGATCTCAGTGGACCGTTTTTACCCATTCCAGGATCAGTCTGATACAAACTACTACAAACCTCTGTGGGATTTGCATTTCATTGGAGCTAGAGCTGTGAATATTTAGGGATTCTAGTAAAGTGTACACGCCAAAAAAGCGAGCGTGTATCGTTTACACCGTAATTTTCAGAAATAAACCAAAATTGCTCCAAATTTACGACGCTAAGTAAAAAAAATCGTGCAACCAGTATGGTAAAAGTATTGACTCCATTGCGCAAATAGACACTGGAATTTTGCTTTCCAAATCGTAAAAAGTTTACTTCTACAGTTTAAATCATTATTTTTAAGTAAAGTGTGCATAGAAATTCAGTTTAGAAAGAACAGACAACTTCCTTTCAATGCCATTTAAACTAAACATCGCGTAACTATTTTGCTGTACTTGCTAGAGCTTTTAAAGTTTCATTGTGAAAATCTTGCATACTATGATACCTCGCCGTTAAACATTTCAAAACTACGCCACCACCCCGAAAGTTCTGAAATATCAGTCCTCAAAAAAATGGCCGCCATCTTTGCAAAACACCTAGAATTTCAGCTCTGTCAAAACCTTTTTATGTTTGTTTATTTTGCAATATTTTTTCTTTCTTGCAAAATTTATTTGACTCATCAGGTAATATTTACATGTAAATGTACTAATTGTCACGATTTAAGTATTTTGACTGTGTGTTTGCTGGTCGATTTAACAGCCTGTAAAACAGGCCTTGAGTGGGAATGGGAGTTAAAGCCTTATTATGGCCGCCTATTGTTAGTTTCACTGTTTACTGCTGCACATTCACGGCGCATTTCACAAGTTAGCCTACTCAGATTTCGGCAAAATCAAAGTGCAAAATACCCCCCATTCATAGGTGATTACTGCGCATTTGTGATTCTCACGTTTAAAAAGAATTACACTAATCGGGTTTACAGTTTGTAAAAAGCCATTGACTTGAATTTTGTCAGCCGAATGTATGTGTGTGTGATTTGAATAATGAATGATCATATTGATTTTCAACGGCAAGACTGACTATGGAAAACGATTACATGCAATAGAAGTTTTAAGTAAACCTTTACAAGGATTTGTGAGCGTGTAGCATGTACACGCTAAACGGTCACAGCTCTAATTGGAGCCTTGGATAAAGGATGTAATTTTCTGGAGAATTGGGGAATATGGTCATTCATGTTGGGAACATCAAGGTTTGCCAAACAACTTCAGAATGAAAATTTCTTTTTCAAGAAAGACCATCAAAAACTTTCCCAGACAGAATGCAAAATCTTCTGAAAACGTTTGATATATTATATCTGTGCCTGTTTCTGATTGATACTAACCTGGTACTTGCTTTGCCCAATGTACCACATTCACCAATGCTTTGTCCCCGAGGTCTGTGATTATCTTCATGGTCTTAAATTCCATATCCTGATCTTTAAGGCTTGGGTCCAGAGGACCCATGTCACTGACTGGGGGTTCAATCCTCAGAAGTAACTTCATAAGCTCCATTGCTGAAAATTTGTTTTGAAAGAATTAGTCAAAAAATGAACTCAAAGTTGCTGTGTATCTTCATATAACTTAAGTTTGGAAAACATAAAATAAACGTTTGCCTCCATATTTCAATAAAGAACTTTCAAAAGGAAAAAACAAATTAAAATAAGTTCCAAAATAGTAACGTAACTTTGACTGGTTCTTTGCTTTATCACCAGTTATCTATCTCAATAAGTAGCCTTATTTAACTTATTCAGAATCAGAAATAGTTGCTTATGACACCCCACCTTCCCCCCTCCCTAAAAAAACCAAAAAAACAATTCAATAAATCTCTCACCAATGTGGGGTATGATGAAATGATGGTTGAAACATACTGTGAAAGTATTTTAGATACTATCAGGGTTGTGGCTAAGGCCATTACTGCATATGGCTGGGAAGGGGAAGGGTGTTTTATACAAAATTAAAATAATTAACACGAATCCTAAAGGGCATGGGGCCCATGGCCCCTTGTGGGGTCCAGATGAGAGAGCCCAGGGATAAAGCCCCTTGAAGCTCTGCAATTTTAGGTATTCCTGCCTAAAAATGCAGTCAGCTTCAACCAAATTGGAAATCTGTCTTGATATGGTGAAACAAAAATACACTAACTTTTTAACATTTTAGAACAAAATGTTTGGGGGTTAAACATGACTTAAGCCCCCAAAGCCCCACCCCCTCCCCTGTTCCGCCACCAGTGTCCCACCCAATAGCCACATTCCTGGATAAGATCAAAATGCAAATTTGTACCTCTCCGATATTTTGCTCGCCTTGCTGATGAGGATGGTGCAAAGTCTGTTTCTTCCGGTCGTCGTCTGTATTTTTGTCTGCCTCCTCTTACTCTGTCTGGTCTGACACCTACAAATACAAAGGAAAAAAAAAATATACTTCACTTTTTACTTTTTAATACAAAAGTATGATAAAACTACAAAATGACAATTCATGGGGTCTGCAAACAACCCAAAAATGACAGACACAAAGAGGTGCATATACAGTTTTTACAAATATGTGAATTCAGTAAGGGAAGAAGTTGTTCCTGCTCCTTAACAAAAGAAGAAAGAACAATTAAATAACAACCAGGGTGCTGCAGTGAAGGATCCATGCCCCTGAACCAATGTCATTCCATTCCTGATCCAAAGTCATTCCATCTCTGGCCCAAAATCATTCCATCTCTGGCCCAATTTCATTCCATCCCTGGCTCAAAGTCATGCCATCCCTGGCCCAAAGCCATTCCACCCCTGGCCAAAAGCCATTCCATCCCTGGCCCAAAGCATTCAATCCTAGACCCAAGGTCATTCCATCCCAGGCCCAATGTCATTTCATCCCTGGCCCAAAAATATTTCATCCCAGGCCCAAACTCATTCCATCCCTGGCCCAATGTCATTTCATCCCTGGCCCAAACTCATTCCATTACAGGCCCAATGTCATTCCATCCTTGGTCCAAAGTCATGCCATCCCTGGCCCAAATTCATTCCATCCCAGGCTCAATGTCATTCCATCCTTGGTCCAAAGTCATTCCATCCCAGGCCCAAAGTCATTTCTTCCCTGGCCTAAAGTCATTCCATCCCTAGCCCAAAATTATTCCATCCCTAGCCCAAAGTCAATCCATCCCAGGCCCAATGTCATTTCATCCCGGGCCCAATGTCATTCCATCCCTGGCTCAAAGTCATTCCATCCCTGGTCAAAAGTCATTCTATCCCTGGCTCAAAGTCATTCCATTCCTGGTCCAAAGTCATTCCATCCCAGGCCCAATGTCATTTCATCCCAGGCCCAAAATTATTCCATCCCTGGCCCAAAGTCATTCCATCCCTGGCCCAACGTCATCCAATCCCTGGCTCAAAGTCATTTCATCCCTGGTCAAAAGTCATTCTATCCCTGGCTCAAGTCATTTTATCCCTGGTCCAATTTCATTCCATCCCTAGCCCAAGATCATTCCATCCCTGGCCCCAAGTCATTCCATCCTTTGTCCAAAGTCATTCCATCCCTGGTCCAAAGTCATTCTATCCCTGGTCCAAAGTCATTTCATCCCTGGTCTAAAGTCATTCCATCCCTGGCCCAAGGTCATTCCATCCCTAGCCCAAAATCATTCCATGCCCGGCCAAAAGCCATTCCATCCCTAGCCCAATGTCATTCCATCCCTGGCCCAAAGCATTCAATCCTAGACCCAAAGTCATTCCATCCCAGGCCCAATGTCATTTCATCCCTGGCCCAAAAATATTTCATCCCAGGCCCAAACTCATTCCATCCCTGGCCCAATGTCATTTCATCCCTGGCCCAAACTCATTCCATTGCAGGCCCAATGTCATTTCATCCTTGGTCCAAAGTCATGCCATCCCTGGCCCAAATTCATTCCATCCCAGGCTCAATGTTATTCCATTCTTGGTCCAAAGTCATTCCATCCCAGGCCCAAAGTCATTTCTTCCCTGGCCTAAAGTCATTCCATCCCTAGCCCAAAATCATTCCATCCCTAGCCCAAAGTCAATCCATCCCAGGCCCAATGTCATTTCATCCCAGGCCCAATGTCATTCCATCCCTGGCTCAAAGTCATTCCATCCCTGGTCAAAAGTCATTCTATCCCTGGCTCAAAGTCATTCCATCCTTGGTCCAAAGTCATTCCATCCCAGGCCCAATGTAATTTCATCCCAGGCCCAAAGTTATTCCATCCCTGGCCCAAAGTCATTCCATCCCTGGCCCAACGTCATCCAATCCCTGGCTCAAAGACATTTCATCCCTGGTCCAAAGTCATTCCATCCCTAGCCCAAGATCATTCCATCCCTGGCCCCAAGTCATTCCATCCTTTGTCCAAAGTCATTCCATCCCTGGTCAAAAGTCATTCTATCCCTGGACCAAAGTCATTTCATCCCTGGTCTAAAGTCATTCCATCCCTAGCCCAAGGTCATTCCATCCCTAGCCCAAAGTCATGCCATGCCCGGCCCAAAGCCATTCCATCCCAGGCCCAATGTCATTTCATCCTTGGTCCAAAGTCAATCCATCCCAGGCCCAATGTCATTTCATCACTGGCCCAAAACCATTCCATCCCAGGCCCAAACTCATTCCATACCCGGCCCAAAGTCATCGAATCCCTGGCTCAAAGTCATTCCATCCTTGGTCCAAAGTCATTCCATCCCAGGCCCAAAGTCATTCCATCCCAGGCCCAAAGTCATTCCATCCAGGCCCAAAGTTATTCCATCCCTGGCCCAAAATCATTATATCTCTGGCCCAAAGCCATGTCTTCCCTCCCCCAATGGCTTTTACTTTTTTTTTTTTATCTATTATATAAATACAATTAGCTTGAACTGACAATCATTGCCCCAAAGTCCTCCTCTCCTTGATAATGTTGCAATTGAGGTCTTACACTTGCATTCAACGTTGAAATAGGGGATGGGAAGGTTGTTGACTGTCAAAATTGAATTCTCAAATTTCACCCTAACCATTTAAGCCACAAATGTAGACAACAATTGTAACCTTAAACTAATATCAAAGCCTTCTTTAAAGTGACACTCTTTGGAGACCACATCAAACCTTTTTTCTCAAATGCAGATTGAAAAATAAATTAGCATTTTTCACCCATGATCCCTTGATTGATGTCTCTGTGACTTCCATTTTTGTATAAAGTTTTCTATACTGCAGAACATTCCACTAAAAATAGGCCTAAGTTTTAGCATACAGCCTATTGTATGTGCGCCTAAGGCTAATGTCGGTCTGAGAATAATCTCCAGATTTTATAAGACAGGTTAAGAATAAAGTCATGAAAACTTGCACTAAAAAATCCACTTTGAAATTGATTGTTTAGAATTTAGAATTTTTGAATTCATCGGCTTAATATCAATAAAATATGCATATCTTTGATATGACATTACTTGAACAGCTTGCATATGTAAATCTATTGTTTCTAATCCTCTTTTATAATAGTTGGAAGGAAATAGAAAAAAGGAAAAATAAGAATATTTTACAACCAAATAAAAAGTTTGCTGTCCAGATAGGATGTTCTTAATCAATGGTTGAATTTGAAGATTATAATCTAAATGATTACTGAACTGCACTTCCACTTACTACATCACAAAATAGCCATGTTTAACTCTTTTGAAACTTTGTTTGAAAGCCCCAAGTGACTTTGATTTAAAGCCCCAAGTCAAAAACTTCTTTTGCAAAACTTGAAGATAATTCTTCTCAGAATTGAATTGAAAATAATGAACTGCATCTTTTTTTCTGTTCCCTAAAACTTTTAATATTCATCCTAACAACTGGTTACTAGCCAACTTAGATACTGTATACACAGAGTTACAGACATATCTGCTACATTAAATACAACAATGACGCAGCATTGTACCAAGAAAAAAAGTCTAATGTCCATTTAAGTTACAGTAAAGAAATAGATAACCTAATCTCCTGAAAGGGTTTTCCTGCAAAGTACTGTAAATTGTTTCACGTGTTTGCAAATGGCATACAAAAAGACATACTCTGGACAAGACTTGGTGAAGTAAACGAGCAATTTGAATGCCTTACTATATCATCAGTGATATTATTACAATATTGTTTCAGTTTCAATGGAAAACATGAAATAACATTATTGTGTAACTGCTGTCTTAAACATAAAAAAAAATACATAGAGGCAAATATTGAAATGAAAACAATTGTCTGCAAGATGGTTCTGGGACTGAAAAGTTTTTAAAGATATAATCATGGAAGGAATATTCATTTTTATTGATAGCAAAACCTTTGAAGAGACTAATTAAGATAACTACTTAATGACACCAAGATTATACTATTGCATGACTGCTTTTCAAAAAACTTCTGACAAAAAGGAATATTCCCATGAATTTTCATTTTTTCATATATGGTAGAGAAATGTTTTAGAAACAAAGTGGTAAAAAAACTATGTTAATATTTTATTCCATTTAGAAGTTACAAATTGTTAAAGTATTTTTGAATTTGGACAAAAGTGACTGATTGGCAACATCTGTGATGTCATAGAGACAATTTCAACAAAATGTCTTTTGTATTTCTTTGAAAATGATTTTGATTTTTTTCTCATTGTACACCAAGAAAAAAACAAAATGTTTTCTTGTAAATTATATATTTTACCCTATCTCTGTAATGAACCAAAAATGCTGTTCAACAATGTAAAACAAGTGTGATTAGATTGATAAGAAATACATAAGAACTGCGCTGGAATTGCCTTGATGACATCACCAAGCAGAAGGACATATACTGTACGAGGTGTTTTCAAGAACATTTTTCTACACTTTAATTGTTATAACTTTTAAACGGAATAAGATATTAACATAGTTTTCTCACCCCTTTGTTTCTATAAATTTTCTCTATCATATATGAAAAATGAAAATCCATGGGAATATTCCTTTAACATTTACTGTGAAAGTAAATGAACATTTACAGTAGTAATTTCCTCTAATGCATGTGCAGTAATTTAACTTCCTATTTCAAAGAGCATAAAATACTGAGTGCAACAAACTTTCGATTTTGAAAAGAAAATAGTTTTTGAGTATATATATAGCTGACTAAGCTTTGAGGATTTTTTGACTTGAGCAAAATTTGTGATGCATAAACAGGAAGTAAAAAGAATTATGAAATTCTTTATAATTTCTTCAATCATTTCACACTTTGAAAATGATCAGATTGTGTCCATCTTCATGATAATTGTGATAATTGTGGGCAGGGCTAAAATCTAAAATATATATTTTTTGTCATTATCCCCAACTCCCCATATTTACAACTGTAGTAAATAAAAAAAATAAAAAAACAGAATTGACAAATGAACAAAGGCAGGTACATGACCTGTTCATTAAGCTTGGATGTTATACCAGTACTTCGATACGTAGGGCTGATATTGCACATAAAAAAATCAAATGCAATTTCTATATTGAAAATCTGCATACTAGCTACTGTATGTAAAAATTTATAATTCAGCAACATGCTTTTTTCTAGATTTCAAAGCACTTGTGTAATTCAGGATTTACCTGTCAATACAATAGATCTTTGAACAAAAATTGTGAATTAGTGTATGCTTTGGTAGCAAGATTTGTTCAAATCTAAGGAGGTATACGAAATTTAAGACTTACTCTACTACTACTTAAACCACCTTTTTCTAAAAACAAAATCGGGACTTTACCACAGTTCTATAGGAGTATTCTTGGTATCATTTTAAAGTACTAGGATATTTCTTTTACAAAATGAAACTTTTTTAAGGTCATATTACAGAATTTTGAGAAAAAGTACATCTAAAAGGGTAGAACTCAAAAATTGCTAAA
Source organism: Chiridota heheva (assembly GCA_020152595.1). Lineage (NCBI taxonomy): Eukaryota > Metazoa > Echinodermata > Holothuroidea > Apodida > Chiridotidae > Chiridota > Chiridota heheva. The sequence continues at coordinate 1,280,102 of JAIGNY010002293.1, read as the reverse complement.
AATTTTACAAAAAATAATATTTTTCCTCTTTTAAATCTTACAATAACTTCAAGATCACTTTTTGCTTTAAAAACAAACATGCAAGTCTTAAGACATGATAATATTGGTTTCTGGTCTAATTTTTATAATCCCTACTTGCAATCTTTGGTTCTGGAGAAATTTCTTCCAAATTTCATGAATTTTCTGCCATTTTTGACCCATTTTTTCTCTCAAAAATAGTGTACCATAACCATACATCGCACATGCTTCATTGAACATGCCGTTCGAAAGCGCTTGAAATTTCCTTTCATTTTATATATAAATAGAGGCATACCCCCTCTATTTAGAGTCTGTCCCATATGAAATATATTTCACCTCTCTAATTTGAACAACTACGTGGTGCAAAAAAAATGTACACGGCTAGCACGCGAGTTCGGGTTCGAGTTTCACCGTAACCATTGCGTAATTATTTTTCTGCTGCAGCTTTTATAGGGTCTTTTAACTTTTATCATTTTTGAAGTTTTTTCATCTTTCCTTTCTTTTTAAAAATTATAGATTAGTATTATTGGAAAGGAAATTTCATAAAGAATCTAAATATGTAACACAAATCTCTGTTTTCAATATTGACAAGAAGCTATACTTCTGCAAAGATTGACCATTTCTTGACTGAATTTAGCCCAAAATTGCTTAAATTGGATTTTTTTGTCTAATATTTCCTAAATTGATTTTCTTTATTCAAAAGATCAATATCTTAACCTCTATTCCAACCAAACTTGTAACGAGAGAAAATGAAAGGAAAGTTGTCAAAAATGCATATGAAAAAAAGTTACGAAAATTAGGCTCGCTTTTTTTAAAGCTCTGGTAGAGTACAGGTTAATGTCAATCCGACAATTGCAGTTGGTCAAGTAAGCATGCTTGGGCAAAATATTTCAGATAACCCTCCTTTAAATGTTTGTTTGTTTGATTAGAGTTTAACAACACCACAACAGCAAGGGTCAAATTGTGCCTGAGAGGTTAGATCATTCCAGAGGTAGGAAAGAGAGTAAACAGGGGGAGATTGAGAGAAACACGAGAACTAAATGCCAGAAAGCTGGGACTGAGAGAGGTATGGGTGGAAAAATAATGGAGAGAGAGAAGGGGTGGGGAAGGAGGACTAAATATGGTTGTAGAGGGAAGCATGATAAAGGAAGGAGATAATTATATCCAGAGGGCTTTTTTTGAAGTGCTTGGCTACTGAGTTGTGGGCAGCGAAGGAAGCTCTAGGAAGGTTGTACAAGGGGCAAGCAAGGAGAATGTGATGGACTGTGAGGGTGCAATGGCAATTGTTGCAGAGGGGTGGGGGGAGCCAGTAAGGAGGTGGGAGTGAGTGAGGTGGGTGTGACCTATTCTAAGGCGGGTAATGTGAACGTTGTCGACACGGGATAGCTTGTGAGTAGTGGGTTTGATCGGAATGGTGGGCTGGATGACATGGAGTTTGTTATCAATTTAGGAGTCCCATGAGGTTGCCAGTGGCCACGAACAAGGGAAGTGATAAGCGGTTTGATGTCAGACAGGGTTTTGGGAAAAGGGGTAGGGGGAATGGTGAGGGAAAGCTTAGCAGCTGCATCAGCCCTGTCATTGCCAGGGATGCCAACATGGCTGATACCCAGAAGAAAAAAATATGTTTCCTACAAAGGAAGAGTGGGGGCAAAAGGAGTTTACGGAGGATGAGGTAAGATGTGGGGTTATCCCATTTAACATTAAGTAATGAAGTAAGGACAGCCTTAGAGTCAGAGAAGATGGCAAAGTGGCTGAGCGGAGAGTATTCAAAAAGGTTGAGGGCGAGGAGGATGGCCTTGGCCGAGAAGATGGATGAGTAGTCGGGAAGCCTGCTACTGAGAGTGATGTCTTGGATGACGGCAGCAGCAGCTGTCTTGTTGCCTTCCTTGGAGCCATCAGTATACTGTAGATGGAGGTGTAGTTGGTGAGGTGGTCTTTGATTTGGTTGTGGAGGGTTATGAAGAGGTTATGGTAGGTTTGGGTTTTCTGATGAGTGGAGATGTCCAGGTGGATAGTAGGGAGAGGGGTGGCCCAGGGAGGAAAAGTGGGCCAGGAGAAAGTGCTGAGATTGATGCCGAGATGGATAAGGTCTGATTTAATGCATAAACTGAAGGGAGCGGATAGGATTTTAGTCCTATCAAAGAGGGTGGAGAAATTAGGGTATCTAATGAGGTTGTAAACAGGGTTCTGGGTGTTGGTGAGGGCTCTAAAAGCATAGGAGAGGCTATGCTTTCTACACCTTAGCAGGAAGGGGGGTTTGTTGGCTTCAACATGAAGGCTGGCAATGGGGGAGGTCCTGTAGGCACCCAGACAAAGCCTGAGGGCTTCATTTTGGATGGTGTTGATGTGGTTGAGGTAAGAATTGTGAGTGGCACAGTAGACAATATTGCCGTAGTCGAGCTTTGCACGAATGGTGAGCCTGAAGGTTTTGAGGAGAGCATGGGTGTTCGCACCCCAAGTGGTATTGGAAAGGAGGCGGAGAAGGTTGAGGGAGCTGTTGCAATTCTGTTTCAGGTTAGTGATGTGTTGTTTGTAGGAGAGCTTGTGGTCTAGAGTTAAACCCAGGAACTTAGTGTGGTCAACTTTAGGGATGCGATTGCCATTAAGCACGAGGTTCAGATTGGAGTGGAGGTTGTTGAAATGACAGAAGTGCATGCAGACTGTCTTGTCTTTGGAGAATTTAAAACCGTTGTTGTTGCACCAGGCTTGCAGCCGGTTGAAGTTGAGCTCAGGTTGAAGAGAGTGGGAAAGAGGATGCTGCCTTGGGGGACGACCTCTTCTCTTTCACATAAGATGAACATCCTTGACCACTGAACTAGTCATATAAGTCCAAGGTGATATAAACCATTTTATTTCTAAGATGTTATTTGGAGGAGGAGGAAGAAGAAGGGGGGGGGGGGGAATTTCGTCCCTCTAATGAAAATGTTGCGAAGGACACATATCTCCCCGACCCCTAAGGACCTAAAATTGTATGTCAAGCTGTTTGTTGATGTAATACAACCCAGTTTATTTTTTAAACAAACAGTTTCTTTATTTAGATTATTTAATCTCAAATCATAATTGAAATAGCAGACTGGCAAATTTACCACCGATGCTGATGAAGCTTTGCCTATCTTATGACAGCTAGCTTTGTTCCAAACAATAATTAATGTGCTGTTTATCACATAATTCCACACTGGATCCTTTCAATAATTGTTCAAATTTTCAGGATATAAAATTAATTAGCTGTTGAAGTTCTTCCCTTACACATTTCTGCTGATTTTGTTTTCAGTAAGTCTCTTACCTAAAGAAGCAAGCAGCTGAATAGTCTCAAGGATATTTGAACACACTTTTCGTGCACGGAAAATAATGGTACGGAAAACCTTGATAAGATGTCAAAAATTAATCATACAAATTTCTTGTGGATACTTCAGTAATTTTGCAATGACAAACAAGCATTATAAATTAGACTTACGGTATTTCAAAATTCACTTGACCTCGCAAGAAAGATATTTTTTTAACTGAGAGCTACTCTAAAAACTGTACTTGTATTCTTTCCTATCGACTCATAGTCTGTAAAAACCTTATATACTGCGGCTGCGGTACCCTGTGTGTACAAACTATTCTTTTATTGTTCTTCTATCCTCTACAATATGATACTTCACTAAGGTTAAAGCATCACTCCCAGCCATGCATATAGGTACCTACATCCACATTATTAACATACATCCACATGACTCATACTCAGCTACATTACTCATACTCATCCACATTACTCATATACATCCACATTACTCATATTCATCCACATTACATTACTCATACTAATAAATACAAACTTGACAAAATTATTATTTTTTATATTTTATTTCCAGGAAGTGACTGCTAAAATATTTGCTAGTGTTTCCTGGCATTTAAAGCAAGCAGCAGTGTAGCCATGCCATGAGTAGCATGTTTTAGCCACAGAAAGTCTTGAAAAATATTTCAGTGTGAATTTCTGTCTTTTTCTATTATTTTTTATATTTTATTTCCAGGAAAAAAATATGTTTTACTTTCTGGGACCATGCCATGAGTAGGGGTGGAAAACATGTTTTACTTTCTGGGACCACAGAAAGTCTTGAAAAATATTTCTGCGAGTGTACTGTAATTTCTGTCTTTTTCTCGTTTCTTTCTTTCTTTCATATCTATTCTCCCTTTTCCTTTCTATTTTTCATTTATTTTCTCCTTTTTGTTCTCCTCTTTTCCTTTTCACACCCATTATCTCTGTTTTCTTAGCTACCCTCCTCTTTTTCTTTATGGAGACCTGATAAAACTTCTGAAACCATTGATGTCATGGTTCCGCCTTAATTTCCATCCCTGGCCATGGGAGGAGGGGGAATATGATGAGATTTGCCCCCTAAAAACATGATACATGAAGGGCTAACTCAGAAACTGAAAGAGATTTCTACAATTCAAAGAAAAGGCCTATTCTAACCAAAAATCAAAACTTACTTCAGATGGGTTATTCCACCCTAAAGGTCCATATACGTGTAGATCTATGCAACATCACCTAAATTGAGTCAAAATCTCTCAAATTTTCACGTATCAATATTCAAATTTGTGATGACTAATAGGCAGCCTTTGGTATATTCTTCTGTAAATCCTTGGTTTATTCCAATGTCTATCACAATTCCTTGAAGTGGTGACACAAGTTCTGATGAAAAGTATTTGTGTCTTTACCGTACCCTCAAGTGAGTTCTAGCAGAAATAGCAATTCCATCATTTTCAGAGACTGAGATTTACAAAAGCAATGTAACAAACTACGTGAAGATTTTGTGCAGTTCCCCAGTTTTGAAATTCAGTTTAAATCAGAAATTAATCAAACTCTAATCAGCCACAACTTAAAAACTTTAAGTGCTATTTCAAAAATTCTAAAAAATGATCTGTTCAGATTATAATCATCTTAAAGACCAATATAAAAATTGTTATGTCCATAGACCTATGAAGATGTCACAATCAATGAATAAAACTTATATTCACCATCCAACATCATCCCCATGTCCATGCATTTCTTAAACCTGCAAGCAGGACATGCTTTCCGTCTTTTCTTGGTCACTTCACATCTGTTTTTTGCATGACAAGAATATTGTAGATTTCCTGTTGAAAGAAAAGAATGATGGCTGAGTACATTTGAAGATCAAATATTGAGTTAATGTGGAGATAACCAGGACCAAAAGGTTTTGTGTTTCCAATACTGTTTTCATGTTGATTTATTTTGTATTAACTGTTAATGTCATAACATATCATTAAATTTTTGACAAGATTTAAATAGTTCTTGAGATATCGTGTTTAAAAGCTCTTTTCATCAAAATTATATTAAGCCCTGCCCACTACGCCTATTAATGATATTCAATGTTTTAACTAGCTAACATCATAATTTTAATAAATATGAAACAAAACAGATGCAGGATTGTTGAAATATGAGCATTTCAAAATGTTTAAATTAAGCCCCGCCTACTCATTAAAATGCATAATATCACCACCAAAAACAATAGGGCACATCTACAGACCATGGGCTATCTGTGTACTGCACATGACATGAATCCAGTAAATTCTTCTTGAGATAACAGGTTTACAAGGTCTTTTCAGCAAAACCATATTAAACCCCACTCACTATGCATATTAATGAAATTTAAATGTTCTTATACAATGAATATGTACAAACTAGCTAACATCATAACCAGACCAAATATTAAACAAAATGGACATGCGATTGTTAAAATATGAGCATTTCAAAATTTTACATTAAGCCCTGCATACTCATTAATATGCATGAATCACCACCAAAAACAATACGGCACACCTGCAGACCACATACACTATCTGTGTTACTACACATGACATAAATCAAGTTTAATGTTCTTGAGATATTGTATTTACAAGCACTTTTCTGCAAATTCAACATTTTTGTACCATGAAAATATACACACGAGCTAAAAAAAAAAAAAAAAAATGTGCGAATATTATGCACTTTGATTTCGCCGACATGTATAACTTTTAAATATAAAACTTTTGGGCAAAACATTCAAATGAATACATTTTGACATTAATGGTTATAATCAGTACTAGAAAAAAATGGTATCAAATTTCAGTATTACTATGATACACATAAATAACAAAGAAAGTGAGTGTGTTACATCACATACAGAAAACATTTTACACCATTAAATATTTAGCTACTAGCTGTATGCAAACTGGTAAAATCTTTAAATGCACCATAATAGCAATATTTGAAGGATGCAGCTGAAGATCAAGAGAAGACATAGTTTTATACAACTGCATTGTGTACCTTGATACATGTATAGTAATTTGGTATATGGTCCAACCCCCTTTCTGTCCCTTCCTTCCGCCACTCTATCCATTCCAAACCCCCCTCCATTCCCACCTGAAAATTCCTCTTCCCTAAATCCCATCCCTCCAGCACACTATCCCTCCCCTCTCAACCCCTCCATCCCTGACTCAATACCTCATCTGTCTCAACCCACTCCCTCCCCACTCCAAACCATGTCTTTCCCCCCCACAAACCCACTCTGGAGGTAAAACAAAATTCACAGGGGAAACAAACAGTGAATGCATATGGGTGATTCAGTATGGTCAGTTACTCCCGGAAAACTGGCCAAGCATGTCCTGGAAGGACCACAAGTGACTGCTTAAACGATGATGTAACATCTATTACTCACAGAGAATCACTAATGCACAATACTACAGCAAATACACTGTAGTCAGGACAGTTATTATCTAAGAAGATAAGTTTGTTACTTACTACCATGGAGGTATTATTTAATCCCTCAATGTCAGTACAGTGCATCTTCAGTGGTCAACTACAGTACTGTACTGTATTTGAGAAGAATAATGTTTGTCACAAAAGCATTTCCCAAATACATGTGTGTTGTGTAAATTGGCAGTAGGAAGATGCAGGTACTGACAAAATCTTGAACTTTATTAGAAATATAACAAAAACAAAAATATGATAAAAAACAAATAAATAATTAAATTTTCAATATATTTATGAATGCAAGTAACTTTTCTTTTCAGACAAGTAAGAAATCAGTCGGGCATTAACATCTAACCAGAAAACCAAAGGTTTTGAGGTTCCGAAATGCAATAAGGATTTTAAGTTTGAACTATTGTATAATAAATGTTATTGTACAATAGACTCAAAATAACAAAATTACAACTAATACATGCATGGAGTTAAAAAACTACTCACAAGATTAGAATTTCACAATTAATTAAATTCAACCATTTTTATCCCATTAACATGTTTACACTTGCTAACAACATAATTATTTTAAATATGAAACAAAACAGACATGGGGTTGATAGATTTGAATTTATGCCTTGTCTACTCATTAAAATGAATGACATTTCCACCAAAAACAATAGGGCACATCTGCAGTCCATGGGCAACTAAATCCCACATATTGTTCTTGAGATACTGTGTTTACAAGCTCTTTTCAACAAAATCATGCCACTGTAAGACCCACCCACTATACATATTAATGAAATTTGACACTTTTGTACCATGAACATGTACACACTAGCTAACAGCATAAATATACCAAATTTGAAACAAATCAGTCAGGCGGTTGTCAAAATATGAACATTTTAATATTTTAACATTTAGCCCGCCTACTGATTAACATGCACAACATATCGCCACCAAAAACAATAAGGCACATCAATTGACCATGGACTATCTGTGTATCATATATGACATGAATTCCATGTATCTTTCTTGAGATAAGTACTGTGTTAACAAGCTCTTTTCAACAAAATCAAGTTAAGCCACGCCCACTATGCATGTTAATGAAATTCAACATTTTGATACCAGGAACAAGTACACAGTAGCTAACAACATAAATACACCAATTATGAAACAAAACAGACATGTGGTTGTTAGAATAGACATTTTATGATTTTAAAATAAAGCCCCACCTACTCATTAATATCCATGACATTGCCACCAAAAACAACAGGGTACATCTACGGACTATGGATTATTTGTTTACTGCATATGACATAAATCACATGTATCGTTTTGAGATACTGTGTTTATAAGCTCTTTTCAACAAAATCATGTTAAGCCCCGCTCACTAGGCATATCAACGAAAGTCAATGTTCATTATATGAACATGTACACACCAGCTAACACCATAATTATCCCAAAAATGAAACAGAACAGACATGCGGTTGTTAAGATATTACTAACATTTCAAAATTTGTACATTAATCCCCGCCTACTCATTAATATGCAAGATATCACAACCAGAAACAACAGGGAACATCTACAGACTATGGTATTATGAACTGATTCCCATGTGGTTTTTGAAATACTGTGTTTACAAGCTCTTTTCAACAAAATCATGCAAAGCCCAGCCCACTATGCATATTAATGAAAGTAAATGTTTTTACATTATGTACATGTACACACCAGCTAATATCATAATTATCCCATGTATGAACAAAACAGACATGGTTTTCTTGATATAATGTTCAGCACTGGATGCTTTTGGGACATTAAACCTTGCTATGCTATGCAGTTGTTAAAATATGAACATTTCAAGATTTGTACATTAAGCTGTGCCTACTCATTAATATGCATGATATTACCACCAAAAACAACAATAGACCATTGGTTATCTGTGTACCACATATGAACTGAATTCCATGTGTAGTTCTTGAGATACTGTGTTTACAAGCTCATTTCAACAAAATCATGTAAAGCACCACCCACTACACATTAATAAAATTCAATATGTTGCATTATGAACATGTGTACACACCAGCTAACATCATAATTATCCCAAATATGAAACAAAACAGACATGCCCGACCCCTAGCTTTGCTGTTTCACACAGATTAACTGCCCAACCCCTCCGTGCACCCTGGGGAAGCTCCTACCCCTCATGAGAACAAATGTAAAAATTAAACTTTTTTTTTTTTTTAGTTTTTTTTTTTTTTTAACTCAGTAATCTTTAGTAGCCTCATAAATGCAAATACCTTACATGAATACAAATCACAGAATAATAACACAGTAAGCAATTGTCCTGTTTGGGTAATGACTGGTCCTTATTGGTCAAAAAAGATTCATTCTGAGATGTATGATTATAGCCAAAATCCCAGAGCTTCTTCACCAGAACCTTATGGGGCCCCTGGACTTCACGCCGAAAAGACGAACGCTTCGTGCATGCATTAATGTGCCCCTCAACAAGTTTAGCACCCTGCCCCTTTTTAAATCAAGCTAGGATCTGCATGTGGTTATTAAATTATGAACATTTCAAGATTTTTACATTAAGCCCTACCTACTCAATAATATGCATGACATCACCACCAAAAACTATAGGGCACATCTACAGACTATGGGCTATCTACAGTATGTACTGCATATGACATAAATCCCATGTATCCTTCTTAGAGATACTGTGTTTACAAGTTCTTTTCAACAAAATCATTTTAAGCCCCGCCCACCATGCACATTAACGAAATTCAATGTTTATAAACCATGAACATGTAGACAATAGCTAACAACATAATTACACCATATATAAAACAAAGCAGATATGCGATTGTTAGAATATGAGCATTTAAAAATTTATCATTAAACTCTGTCTACTCATTTATATGCATGACATTGCCACCACAAAAAATAGGCCACATCAACAGACCATGGGCTATTTGTGTACCACATACTGTATGACATGAATCCGGTGTATGGTTCTTGAGATATCGTGTTTACGAGCTAGGGTCACACACATACGGTACATATACACACATACACACACCCACATGTACATGTTTATGAGGCCAATTGGGAAAGGTGTTCTTTCTAATGCAAACTGGGACTGTACTTATTATCCCAGATTCACTGGTGTGTATTCAATGATTATCCCCGATTGGCGCCAACCACAAACACACAAACACTACATACACACTTTTAACACAACTTATGTTCGTAACCGGAAAACTGGGGAAGGTACTCATACTGCATTAAAAAGTTCAGAGGGCATTGCTAGTAATATTATTTTGAATTTTCTAGTGATTTCGAGCTGGGGATATCCTCAATTCATGGGTGTGTATTTAAAGGAGTACCCCCGATCGGCACCAACCACACATGCACACACACCCATACACACACATGCCACTATGACCACATAGGTTCCTGATGCTGATCGCATCGGAACCAAAATAGTTGGAATTCCTTTGACCAATGAAGTAGTTTGTAAATTAAGTCCATTTTTAAGCAAGGAATTTGTACAGTTATCGGCAAAAAGTTGGAAGAGTGAAATCTGATCTGGAACAATATCATTTGAGAAAGAACTGTTCTGTGGAGCAGTGGCAAAATTTTGTTCGACTTCTAACCTCCAGCATGCTAAGCTATGACCACTGAACCATGCAGGTCTTCCTCCAGCATGCTGTCAGAACGGGTTTTGGGAAAGGGAGTATGGGGGAGGTTGAGGGCAAGCTTAATGGCTGAATCAGCTCTGTTGGAGAGGAGGCGGAGAATGTTGAGGGAGCTGTTGCATTTTTGTTTTAGGTTGGTGATGTGTTGCTTCTAGGAGAGCTTGGGGTCTAGGGTTAAACCCATGAACTTAGTGTGGGCAACTTTAGAGATGCGATTGTCATTGAGCACCAGGTTCAGGTTGGGGTGAAGGTTGTCAAAATGACAGAAGTGCATGCAGACTGTCTTGTCGGTGGAGAATTTAAAACCGTTATTGCACCAGTCTTGCAGCCGGTTGAGGCTAAGTTGGAGCCTATTTTCGATGAAAAAAAATCTAGGGGAGGAAGAGAAGATGGTCAAGTCATCCACATGGAGCGCACGTTTGATATTGGGGCCAAGGATGTGCATGATGTTGTTAATGCTCAGGTTGAAGAGAGTAGGGGAGAGGATGCTGCATTAGGGGATGCCCTCTTCTTGGAGGTAAAGGTTCGAGAGGGTGTGGCCAATAAAAACTTGGAACTGTCTGGGTGAGAAGAAATTTTGAATGAAGATGGGGAGGTGGCCTCTGAGGCCAATGGTGTGAAGTTTACGGGTAATGCTGTATTTCCAAGTAGCGTCGAAAGCTTTTTAGAGGTTGAAAAAGATGGCAATGATTACAAAAGATTGCCGGATAGCGGTGTTGAGCATGATTAACTGGTCAGTGTATTGCAACTTTTCCGAAGCTACTTTGGTAAGGGGAGAAGATTCTATTGGTCTTAAGGAACCAGTTTAGTCTCTGGTTAATGATCCTTTCCATAATTTTACAGAGACAGCAGGTGAGGGCGATGGGGCAGTAGCTGGAAGAGTCGGTGCTGTCCTTCCTCGGTTTAGAGACAGGGGTAATGATAGCTATCCTCCAGATAGGGGGAAAGGAGTGTGAGGACCAAATGTGGTTGAGGATGGTTGAGTAGGTAGCGGTGGCCTTGTTGGGGAGGTGTTTCAAGATTTGGTAGGGGATGTTATCTGGGCCCTTAGAGGTGCAGCCAGCATTGTGGATAGCTTTTTAATTCAGAGAGGGTGAGAAAGGGTGTTGTAGCTCTCTGTGTTGTCTGATGAAAAGGTAATACTCCAGGTTTCATCGCGAGCTTTTTTGGCTTTGAAAGCATTGGGGTAGTTGGCCGAGGATGAGGTGTTGCTGAAAGAGGCGGCAAGGCAGTTAGAGATATTCTTTTTCCTGGTGAGAAGATAACCATTCCTGGAGAGATGGGAGATGACAGACTTGCCCATCCTGCCATGGAAGCTTAACCATACTCAAAATCTTCTTAGTGGGGGTGTTGGTGGTGAGACAAGAGATGAAGTTGTTCCAAGTGTTGGTTTTACTGTCCTTGATAGTGCACCTGGCTTTGGCATGGCTGATGCAAAAGAGGTTGTTGTGGGTAGTTGGGTTTGTTTTGAAGTTCCTGAGGGCTTACCTGTTCTTGATGGTGGTTTTGCAGTCATTGTTGAACCAGGGGTTGGGGAGAGGGGTGGTTAGGGGGTTTGGAGGTCATTGAACTTGCTATTTTTGTTTATATTCAGCCCATGACTTATTTACATGTAAATGCATGATCTGGTTAAGAAATCTTGTTTATCTGCATGTACTTGTCTTCACATTCAGAATTGCTCAAAATTCCTTGTATACTTCTACTAAGCTGTGCTGAGAGGGTTATATTTTTGTATGTAGTCAAAATGCTTTTTTAATTAGCACAGGGAAGTACTATGGTTTGAAGGAGAAATACTAGGGTGTAAAGAAAAACACCACAACTTAATGAACATGTATTAAAAAAGCAAGTAAGTTTGAGAAGAAAATAAACTTCAATGGAAATTTAAATATTTTGTTGTGTATTTATGTTCAACTGACGAGCAGTTGATAACAATGTTACTAAAGTTTGACATCAGATCCTCACCCTCGAGGAGATCGGGGGAGAGGTGAGTTGCAGAGGGTTTCAAAAAGGAGACAGTTGGCTTCCTTAAGATTATAGTTGAGGGTGCGGTCTATGAGGGTTTGAAGGTATTCGACTGGTATTCTCAGATAGCTGGCAGTGATGTGGGAGTGGAGAGTTGGTGTAGCAAACGTCAGGAAGATGTTATTGGTGGATGTTTTGGCACCGTCTCTCTTGAGGAAGTCACGATGGGCCTCAGTGACATCTTAGCTGGCAAGTTCCTCAACGAGGTCTTGATTGGTCAAGGTCTCTGGTTCTGATGATGCCTTTGCTGGAGGAGTTTAGGGAATGGTGGGGAGTAACTGTTATGTCAATACCAGTATAAGCTAGGGTTTTGGTGGTGAGGAGGGTAGTGGCTTGAGTGTCCCTGGTGCAGTGCATCAGGAGATCGCCGGACCGGAGGGTAGAAACCTTGGGGAGGGTTACCGACAAAGCCGTGGAGCACCTTGTGTATGAGGAAGGGGGAAACTCTTTTGAAACTGTCTGGTTTGCTGGTGGCCTGAAAATTTTAGGGACTGGGGCTCTGAGGAATGGCCAATGGAGGTAGCAGGTAGGTCACATGGAGAAGAGAGGGTCAAGGTCAAGGCAGAAGCGTTTGGTCATGTTGGAAAAATATACCAAAGGCCGGGAGACCCGAGGCAACTAGAAAGAAAAAAAAGTCACGGAACTACTATACGAGAACCACTATACAAGTACACTCACAATGGAAGGGGAAAAAAACAAAAAACAATCAGAATGGAAAGTTTGAGAGAACAGAAAGATATTCACGTTGCTCTCAACACTGCACTCAATTTTTTCACAGTAACAGAGGTCATGTGAGATTAATCCATTTCACTTTACCCCGATTGTACCTATCTATAAATAGTCAGATCAGCACATGAAATACAGTAGCATTTTTGTGATCTATGACCACTATAGTTTTTACCACGCTATGCTCCTACAGGGGTAAACCTACATTACAACAGTTCCAAAAGGAGGTTAAAGCTATAAGAAACCCTTAATTCTAAGAAAACATGTAGATGTACACAACTGGGGTTTCATGGTTTCAAATGAATTTCTTAACTTTCCAAGCCCTCATGCACAGTGACAGTAAAATTTGCAATTTGCATAACTACTTGAATACTTTAAACATGATCCACAATGAAAGATATTCTTGTTAGTGATTGGTTGAACCCTGCAACACAACACTCACATCAGCAATTAATTTCTGAAAAAAAAAAATTCACATAAAACAAATTCACTCACCCTGAACTGTCCTTTTGAAAAAAGCTTTGCACGCCTCGCAAGAGGCTATGCCATAATGGTACCCTGAAGCAAGGTCCTCGCACACCGCACACAGCCGAGGGTTCGGCGGTTGCCCACTCTCCTCGTTCTCCTCACCAAAGTTTTGCTGACTCATAAAATCAGGTGTGAAGTCACCTGACGTTGGTAAGTTTATCATCGACGCTCCGTACAAATTTTCGTCCATGCACGAAGTTGGCGACAATGTTTCTGTGATCTCCAGTTTGGGTTGGCCATTTGAAAGAGCGGGAGATAACTGATAATCACTGAAATTGGTGTAGCCCGGGGATGAGATGTTGCTCTCTGTATCATCTGCAGACGACATGGTGGGAGGATGGCCGCAGCACCACGTCTCTATCACCCTCTCAAATGATCTTGTGCCGTTCTTGAAAAGATTAAGCTGTAACAAAGTGGCAGTAGAAAAATTATATTTCTATGAGATTGTAGTACTTATAGAGAAAATATCATCAAAGGAAAATTGCTTGACACAGCACCAGTAAATCTGCTACATACAGTACCAGTGAAGTCATTCCGCTGCAGTATTTTGCTTGGATTGGCTTGTTATGTGTAAATATGATCTGCCAATCAGGAACATTGAATCGTATTGCATACTTTCCTCCACATTAACACAAACTGGCTGTTAATATCAGACATAAAATGATAAGACAGAAACCAAGCTAGCACAGAATTAATATAACCCATAGAAGAAGAAAATGGCCACTCGTTGTAACTTCTTTGGGAAAATTTCAACATTTATATTGAGGGATGTAAATAGCAAGACATGACTAAAAAAATTAAATTTTGTCTATTGAGAACTGATTCACGTTGGAGTAGAATTGGATTTCTTTTATTTTAACAAAGGCAAACACTTCTGTATGAAACTTTGGTCACTAAATAGTTGCAAAACACCAAAACCAAGTGTGGACCACTGCTCCTTAATACGAACACACACACAAGAAGCATTAATAACTGTGGCTTGGTATAACTACAAAAATAAGACACTTGATAACCGTGACAACCTAATATCTATTTCATTAGTTCTAATGTGAACACTATGAAGAATTCAACATCAAAGTATCCTTGCCGAAATGGAACGAAAATTGATTTCCATCTCGACCAGAGAATGTCCTCGTTAAATGTATGTAATGATGAGAAGCACTTAGACCTTGAAGCTGGGATTCTCAAGTAGGGTTGGGATGTTGGCATTTTATCAGCCAAATTTGAAGAAGAAGAGAAAGAAAGAAAGAAAAAATGTTTTATTGAAACTTGTTTAAACGAAGAAAACAATTATTTGGCTATTCAAGTATTCGGTAATCCTGGCATTTTAAACATCTGAAACATCTTGTCTGTGAAAACATGTAACAATTTGTGCACAAGTGAACACTATGCTTTAGCCTACAATACATGTGATTTCAAACTTTGAAAATATCTTTTCTATGATATGTTCACCAAAGTTGCAACAATTTCCTGCACAAATACCGAAGCGAATATAAATATTTAGGCCTCTAAAAGTGACCAATTTTACAATGGCTGTAATGGTGAAATGCTTTGTTTTCACCGACAAACTAGTTGTTAAGAATTACGCACGTTATTCTGATATCATCCTGAAAACTCTAAAATTCCTGAAAATTTGGCCTTTTGGGGTGCTTTATTAAGACTTTTTTGGCCACAAAAAATACTATTTGGCATTTTTTATTATTTGCTATTTTTGTTTGTATTTTGGATTTTTGATTGACTGTAAAATATCTTCTAGCCTTTCTCAAAGGTTTTGATAGAAGATTAAAAAGAAAGTGAAAATTTAACTTTCTGATGATGTTCAGATCGACCAGATGATATTCTGCATGTTGTCAAAGTTATGGAAGAACATTTTTTTGGCTTTTCAGTACATTTTAGCCTTCTCAAATTTGGACATTTTCCTGACTTGATTAAAGTTTGGCTTTTTTCTTCTTCTCAAAATAATTTGGCTTTTTGCAATTGGGACAATCTACCAAACCTGTTATCAAGTTCTTTTAGTGGGCTGAGAACGTCACAGATGGTCTGAACACTGTTGCAAAGCTCTTTCATACAATTTTTGTTTATAGAATAAAAATTGAGGATTCGTTTTACAAAATGAGTTCAGATGTATAATTTCCAAGATATTCTTTTGATTGATTTTACTATTCGTATCAAGTGTATTTCAGATTAGAAGGATTTAGATTCCATCAGCACAAAACTGATTTGAAATTAATGCAACTGTATGATGAAAAGGGCTGTAGCTAGTGGGGGAAGTAGGGGTGTGGGACACGGCCCACACAAGGTAAATTTCTCCCAAAAAACTGTGGAAGTTTTTCATTATAATACACCAATATAATAAAACCTGATCTATGCTACTGTATTCACATTTTGCCCCCACAAAATTTGGGCTACCATGCAGTAGCTGTGGCCCTGATTCAATAAGACTTATTTGTTCATGTTGCTACTCTAGTAAATACAGGACCACAGGAGGCTAGGAGCAAAGAGCAGGAGAGAGGAAGGCCGTGTCTTTCCACTTTTTCCCCTAATGTCAGTCCAAATTTCTGCTTCCAATTGAGCTCACCAGTTAATGCAAAAGAGCTAAACCAAATAAAATGACAAAAGAACTCACTTCCCTTGCAATACCTAAAGGGCAACACACTTTTAGCAAAAACTGCATGCAGAATTTATATGTTGTACTTTTGCAATGCTGATCATTCTTAATACTAAGAAAAGGTTATGATTTAGAAAATAAAAAAAATTTAATAAGAAATAATTAGTTTTATTTCCTTTGTATTGTTCGACTGAAACAACTACTGGAAGCATTCAATGATTTCTAACAGTCCTAATTTTTAATTAGTTTTATTGCAAGCTATTGCACCTCTTTACAGTTAAAGTCAACCAGCTGTTCAACACGTGTTTTGTAGTATATTATTGAATGGCTGTGGTCTGAATATCAATTTATCATCTACAAATGAATTATAATTATAAATTGAGTTTTGACACCTTTTTAATTAGAACCAGACATCACAAATCGCCACTAATAACATGCTTTCCAGCCTCTGTCACACCTGCCATCTTTCATGTTCCACATGCCATACCATACTACTTCCCTCCCTACAGGAAATCATACAAAATCCAGATGCCATTCCACTACATGAACCATATGTCATCACACCTGCAATCAAGATATCCAACCATATGACTTGCCACCCTGTCCCATATACCATGCCACCCTGTCCCACAAGCCATACCTCGCTGTACCATACCACGTACCATCCCACCATGTCCCACATGCTATCCCTCCTTGTACCAAGTGCCATCCCATCATGTCCCACAGGCCATTCCATGCTATCCCTCCCTGTTCCACATGCCATCCCACCTGAAATCCAGATTACTTCTATTACATGCTATCCTTTCCCATATGCCATGCCACTTTGTCCCACATGTCATCCAACCCTGCCCATATGCCATGACATCCTGTTCAACATTCCTTGGCACCCTGTTCCACATGCCAACCTGTGCCACATACCACCCTGTCCAACATGCCATCTCACCATGTCCCATATTTCATCCCATCCTGTCCCCCATGCCATTCCACCTTCATCCCAATTCCTACATCTATCATTCTACTATCTTCCACCCAACATTCTTTCCACTAACTCCCATCCCCTCACTTCTATCAAGTCAACATGCTTCAGTCACCTACCATCCCTTCACCTGCCATCTCCCGTTCATCTACCAGCCTCTATTCCCCAACATGTCCTATTTACCTACCATCCCCCCATTCACCCAAGATCGCCCATTCACCCACCATCATCCATTCACCCACCATCATCCATTCACCCACCATCATCCATTCACCCACCATCATCCATTCACCCACCATCATCCATTCACCCACCATCATCATTCACCCACCATCATCCATTCACCCACCATCATCCATTCACCCACCATCATCCATTCACCCACCATCATCCATTCACCCACCATCATCCATTCACCCACCATCATCCATTCACCCACCATCATCCATTCACCCACCATCATCCATTCACCCACCATCATCCATTCACCCACCATCATCCATTCACCCACCATCATCCATTCACCCACCATCATCCATTCACCCACCATCATCCATTCACCCACCATCATCCATTCACCCACCATCATCCATTCACCCACCATCATCCATTCACCCACCATCATCCATTCACCCACCATCATCCATTCACCCACCATCATCCATTCACCTACCATCATCCATTCACCTACCATCATCCATTCACCTACCATCATCCATTCACCTACCATCATCCATTCACCTACCATCATCCATTCACCTACCATCATCCATTCACCTACCATCATCCATTCACCTACCATCATCCATTCACCTACCATCATCCATTCACCTACCATCATCCATTCACCTACCATCATCCATTCACCTACCATCATCCATTCACCTACCATCATCCATTCACCTACCATCATCCATTCACCTACCATCATCCATTCACCTACCATCATCCATTCACCTACCATCATCCATTCACCTACCATCATCCATTCACCTACCATCATCCATTCACCTACCATCATCCATTCACCTACCATCATCCATTCACCTACCATCATCCATTCACCTACCATCATCCATTCACCTACCATCATCCATTCACCTACCATCATCCATTCACCTACCATCATCCATTCACCTACCATCATCCATTCACCTACCATCATCCATTCACCTACCATCATCCATTCACCTACCATCATCCATTCACCTACCATCATCCATTCACCTACCATCATCCATTCACCTACCATCATCCATTCACCTACCATCATCCATTCACCTACCATCATCCATTCACCTACCATCATCCATTCACCTACCATCATCCACTCACCTACCATCATCCACTCACCTACCATCATCCACTCACCTAACATCATCCACTCACCTAACATCATCCATTCACCTAACATCATCCATTCACCTAACATCATCCATTCACCTAACATCATCCATTCACCTAACATCATCCATTCACCTAACATCATCCATTCACCTAACATCATCCATTCACCTAACATCATCCATTCACCTACTACCTCAACCCAACTTTTGCCATCCACTTATCTACCAAATATACTCTTAACCAACTCATCATTTCAACCGTCACTATAACCTCCCTGATCTATCTACCAAATCAGAATAAAAATTCAGTACAGACTAATTTGCTGATTATCATAAGCCTATTATGTGTCTACTCTATTCAAGCGAAGACCTTTTTAAATTCCATTCAGTCATCAGAACTATTATTCAACTTTGTTTTTTTGCTACCATTTGCAAAACACTTCATTATAAATTCTATTCAGTCCTCACATCTTTTATTCAAATTATTTTCATCCCAGAACAAATCCTTTAATTGCTGCTATTGAAGTCTGGAATGCATTTGTTCTCCTTTATATAAATTTCTTTTCATAAAAATAGTTGGAATTCCTTTCCTTGGGCAGCAATCTTTTGTTCCAGAGTAGCTGAACAATGCATGAGCCTACCTATACAGTTGGACACATGTACAGTATACTTTAGTCTTGAAATAATTATCTGCTGTGTTTTCATTCTCAATAGTTGCATATGTATGTATATAGCTGCTGGACAATGACAGTGCTGGGAGTGAGGGGAGGGGGGAGAGCATTTCCCTTCAAAGGAATTGTTCCTCCAAAGGAATTGTCCCTCCAAAGGAATTGTATGTACAGGATTTGCCTGGTGTATGTTACTGACATGTAACACTTCCCCCTGATGTGACATGTCTGCACCTCTCTCTTGGCCCCTTCAGCAACAAATAAATTGGAACCACAACAGTTTCTGAGCACAAAATTGTATTTGCCCAAGTCATGAAATCTTGCAAATATTCAACTTCCATGTTGGTGAAGTTGGCAACGGGGTCATAAGGCATATGCAAATCATTCAATAGTTCCACCCAATCTTCTATACACAACACAAAACTAGGCAGTCCTATCCTATCCTAAAAGAGAAAGTAACCACTTTTGTTTGAGTGAAACTGAACGTAAAAAGAAAGTGTAGAATAACAATCATATATTTCCAATCGTCAATTACTTTGGTTTATGTAGAGTGACTCTCTTCAATTGCTTTGTACTTTTATTGCAGTACTGTATGCTATACTTGTCAGTTTTATATCAGGTTCATCTGAAATGAAAGAATCAATCATTGAAACTGTATTTGTATATGTTTTAGAAACTTACAAATAAACACTCCTTTGTTTTGCAATAACTCCTTTAGAAAGGAAATTCCTCAATATAATTGAGGCTACAAAATAGATTAAAAAGTTCTGGCCCTGATAAACACACATCATTTGAACTGAGAAAACATTTCTTTAAAGGAAAATTCCCGTGAATTTTTATTTTCATATATGATAGAGGACTATTAAAGAAACTTTTGGTTTGGTTTGTTGATGTTTAATGGCACTGCGACAGTCAGAGTTGAATGTGCCAGGAGGGTTTTAAAAAATTAAGGTGTAAGAGTTAGGGCAGAGAGGAGATGGAGGATTTAGAGGAAGAAAAGGGGGAAAATAGGGTGAAAAATCAGGTGCCAAGAAAGGAGTGGGTGAGGTTAGGTGTAGAAGGTAAGAGAAAGAAAGATTAGATATGGTGGAATAGGTTGTTGTTGCAGAAGTTGATAATGTTGGAGGAAGGATTGGTTTTGAAGAAACAATTTGGTGTAAAAACCATGGTGACATCTTATTCTGTTTAGGATTTATGCACTTGTCAATTGTATGACTCACCCCTACACCCCCGAACAAGGTGAGTCATTGCACCAAAGTGGGTGGACAGAATATGTACATTGATGCACCCCTCAGTCACTTAGGTGACTGACAATTTTTTGTGAAATGACTTACCCCAAATGAATTGCCTCTGTACAAAGTCAATGGTTTTGAAGTAAATTGACCTACCCCAGAGTCACTCTTGTGACTGACAATTTGGTACAATGATGCACATGTGAGTCACTATTTTGTATGTCAAAGACTCACCTTTAATGACATTGCCCGGGGTAGTAGGTGTGAGTCATACAACTGAAAAGTGCATTTCAAAGATTACATGAAGGTGTTGAAAAGTGACCTTGCAGTGAACAATGTGATGTCATAAAGGTAGATCCAAGACAATTGTTATGCATTTCTATAAAACAAATCAATATTTTTCTTTTTCTTACGCTTCATGGGCAGATGGGCAAAGCATGTTCTTATAGTGTATGTTATACCCCATCTCAATTAATAAACAAAACATGCTTCCCGTAATTTTATAGGAAGACGCAATTGATCTTCAAAGAAATGCACACAAATTGTCTCAGATTAATATTGGCCTTTATGACATCACACTGTACAACACTGTGAGATTACTTTTCAACAAACTAGCACAATCTTTGAAATGCAATCAAACCTTAATGGAAAAAGATGCAGTATCAACATGGTTTTGACACCAAATTGTTTCTTTCATAATCCTTTATCATACAGTGTATATCTGAAAATTCACAGGAATAAACCTTTAAAAGTGCAAGTGACACAGAGTGCCACCTACCATACTGACTATATATAAAACAGCAGCAGATTCTGAATAGACCCGTTTACAAATTTGATCAAAACAAAATTGATTTTTGAATTGTGATGATCATTTAATACACCTGAAGAAAAAAAATTAAAATCTACCTCAAGGATGTACATCACTACCTACCACACTGAATGTGTCAGAGCTTGCACAGATCACACATATAAAATCATAAATAATCTTCCAATTTGGTCGATATGTGATAACGGTGCAGTACCTGTGCTGCATTTTAAGTCAAGACATTTCTTCTATTTCCATGGTCAAGGCCATCAACATCAATGAATCATTAAGTGTCTGATAAATTGATGGCAAGTTTGTTCTGGGAACTCTTCTTACTAGTGCTGTAATGACATGTGCATTATCACGATATCTCTTTTCCCATGACCTAAAATATTCCTCTCAACACATATCGTGATACCAAAAACTAATACTTAACTAAATTTTTTGTGTGCAAATAGGCTAGGCTACTTCGTATGTTACAAATCTAATGTTACGATATTCAATCTAAAAGTCAAGTTTAGGTCATTAAAAACTTGCAAAAATATCGTGAAACATTAAAAAAAACAAATTAAAAATCGTGCTCCTTCATCCCACACTCCAAAGTATGTTGGCAAAAAGAATAAAAAATTGGCCCAGAACATGCCTCTTAGGCTCTCACTTCGATAATTCAAGGTCACGTTGGCTGAATTTATACCAAACAAGTGCGTGATGCGTGATGAACGTAATAGTCACACGGTCATGGCGTCTGATAGATCTGCAAATAATTTTTTCTTGCGATCATCATAAAAAAGTAACGTTAGTGATATTAACAATATGTGTCGTGAGTCAGTTTTTTAAAAAGTGTTGTGATATACCAATATTTTGCAATATTTTTCTCCACGATAATCGATACGTAATAGAGCCATGTCGTGACAGCACTAGTTCTTACTTTGCTTAAAAGAGATGTACAGAAGCATACATTTGTGAACCTTAAACCTAATACAAGAGTTTATCTCAAATTGTTATTTAATATCCAGATACATTCCAGTCTTTAATGGGTTACAGTCACTTATATAGACTTATCAACATGAAGAGCCCATGATAACTTTATTGACAATCTTGCATTTATATACATGTAACTGTATCTAATAGCCGGTTCTTATCAGTGTGTATCAAATCATGAACATTTCAGTTCAATAGCTACTGTACTGTATGTACAAATACAGGCCCCTAGTTACTATAAGACATCAAATTATATAGCGCCTTTAATTTGGCAGGGCCTCAAAGTGCTGAAACTAATAAGTTATCTTGCAGCCAAACGAATCGCCGCACAGGAACTTGGGCTTGACTGGGCAAGGACGGGAAGTGAATGAACATCGCGTTTTCACCCTTCTCTTCTCAAAAATGTTCTGAGAACCAGACAGGGTGTGACTGTTCAACCATCAGCACTGACGGCTTAATGTCACCTCCAAAGAACGGCGAGCGCCATTCAACCATTGCCACTTCTCTTAACAGCTGAATTGAATGAGGGAGGGGGGGGGGAGAGAGCAGGAGTTGCAAATGACGTACTTCCGCTTTGATGTTCGGTGTATCAGTCTGCATAGCTGTAGAAAAACGGGTTAGACCTGACCAAGGCTTGAACCCGGTACCTCCAGCATCTCAGTTGTGCACTCTACCAACTGAGCTACCTTATCCCTGTAGTTAAGCTTTTTCAAAAGAGTGCTCCATCCTGCCCCTATTTTCCTCCACTCTGCTCCACCCACCCCCTTTTCACAGATTATTGACATTTTTTTAAAGAAAATTTTGCTTTGATTATTGCTTCACCTTCTTTTGACATTGTTTAAATCTCCCCATACAAAAGGGTGCAGATACATGTACACTACATACTGGATTAATATCTCTCTAATTATTATTTTTTGAAGTGCCCCCAAAGTCTTACTCAATGGCCCTTGCTACCTTGTTCAAGCCTTTTTTGTCCTTTTCACCCTGCCTCTTTCTGGTTCAAGCTATGGGTCTGTCACTGACTCATCAACATGAAGAGACCCATTCAACTTGATTGACAATCTTGCATTCATATAACTGTATCTGTACAGTCTAGTTCTTATATTATGTACTGAATCATGGACAACATTTGAGTATAAACGTACAAATAGTGAGAGGGGTAATAAAACCCATCAAGCAAAAGCTTGTGAATAGATTTGATTATTTAGCAGTTTTTCAAGCTATGTGAGTTTGTTTGTCATGACATCATTAAAGGTGGAAACTGCCAATCCTTTTTCAATCTGACAAAGCTATGAACAACATCACCATCATGTAAGGCTACAGTTTAAATCCTTACTGTAGAATAAAAACCCTTGCGTCAAAAATGTTTCAACCATCAAGCTTTGAAGCTTAGGAAGGTAGACGGGGAAATTTATGTTTACACTACTTTTCTGTACAAGCCCCTCGGAATCTCTAAGTTTTTAGCTCAACATCCCTTTGGGGGATTTTAAGCTTAAGTAATGCTAACGCAATATCCAGATTTTCGCTCGAGCACAATTGCTACTTTTGCAACATTTATCATATCCTGAGCATTTCTTCAATGTCTTACTGTGTTGTCATTTTTGCCTTAAATAGATCGATCTGTCGATGCAATAACAATTTGTATTAGTGCTAGTTTTACATATTTTGCATTGAAAATCTCCCCAAAATGACTCCCCCAAATTGTTTTTTGCTCCGCACGATCCGAATGAATTTAGCGTATATAATAACATTGACTAGGTATATGCTACCGAATACTTCCAATGGAAGGAAACTCTGCTTTCATTGGTTCGAGCCTAAAAATCTAGTCTGACACATGTGCCAATTGGGCTTAATATCCCATTTAGGATCTGTCCCACAGTATAGCCAAATTAGGGTATAGCACTTGTAGTTTGATAGCTCGTTTAAAAATGATTAAAAGCTCAAGAATGGGTAAAATAGCCTGAATAGGCTATCCTATCCATATAGCGCAATAAAGAAACTCAGCTATAAAATCAACAAAATGTAAATAACTCACTGTCACAGGTTACATGCATGGCCTGGCCCTGCTTCACAAGTTCTTTTGTTTGTGTACAGATGATGAAAGACTAATGACTGATGCATAAAATCACTAGGTCATCTGTGATGGTATCTTATTGGATTAGTTCAGGGGTAAAGTAAGTCTATCTTATATTGAAGAGGACTTTGAAAGCAAGTTAAAACATCAATTTAGTTATGTTTTCTTATGATTGCCACTTGGAAGTGTATTTGTGGGATGCTATTACTGAT
Source organism: Chiridota heheva (assembly GCA_020152595.1). Classification (NCBI taxonomy): domain Eukaryota; kingdom Metazoa; phylum Echinodermata; class Holothuroidea; order Apodida; family Chiridotidae; genus Chiridota; species Chiridota heheva. The sequence goes on along the minus strand of JAIGNY010002293.1, from coordinate 1,255,484 downwards.
TAATAGTGATTCAATAATTGCAAAAATTAATTTTTTGCTCAGAATGGCTAATATATTAGCAATATGAGGTAAATATGCCATAGTTAAAATTATGTCCTGTTGCAAATCCATCTTGATTTTATACAACAGTATTTTGCTGTTAGTATGTCTGTTTATGATTTCAATTTCACTCGAAAGCAAACATTGTTAACATAATTTGCATCATATTGCTGTTGAGGCTTAAGTTTTTTAGGCTTACTTGAAAAACAGTTTTCACAAATTCGAATGATATTAAAGCTCCAATACGCAGTGGGGCAACTAGAGTCTTGGGGGCCTCTTGCAATTTTGACAGGCTGCAGTGATGTCGGAAACACTGCGGCGAATTGTGCGGACGGAGATAGGAGGTGCCATTTTAAAAGTTGAGGATGGACAGGTCCTTCTAAAATTTAATTTAGATTAATTTAGACCATTCTTGAAGCTTGAAAACAAATATAAATCCACTCACTCACAACTACTACATAATACGTAGAGGTTGTTACTTACATTTAGTATTTATCTGACAAAAAAAAGCACTTCGTTTACCAGGGGAACCAACACCGAGGGCCATGGTAGGAGGGGGCATACCCACAATAATTTTCTAAGCAGCAATTCTCAAAAGAAGCCTTTTATCTATTCATGTCTGCTCATTTACTTATTTGGTCAATTGACCAAACAGCAACACATTCCTAACTCACTTGAAATGTTCCTAACTCACTTGTATTGTTGCTGTGGTCATGTTGGTATATCCTAGCAACCAGCTACCCCTAGTGCAGGCAGATCCAACTGGGAATACACATAGCTTAGGTCTACCAACATGCCCCCTTGTACTTGCCATTACATTATCATTTCATACTACCAGATGTCATTGGATCAGTGTAACATTGGGCAGTAGTCATACAACCTAACACACATGTAAGACTTACGCCTGCACGCACACTAAAGATTTTACTTTGTCACACTTCTGTATATTCATATGGATCCTCTTGATATTATCTACAGGACGCCCTGGGTGACAGCAGCTTGCAGAGCTACACCACATCATCCAAACCGGTGGACTTTAACTTAAGGACAGTCCCCTCAACTTTTTAAGAAAAAGTTCCCAGATTTTTTTTTGGAGCATTTATTTTCGATATCAAAATCAACCACCTTCTCACTGAAAAATTAAACACACTTATTTCAGTTTGTTTCCAGTTGCATTTGTAAAAGTTGGAAAGAATTAACAATGATAAATGGTCAAAATTTGAAAGAAAGGGAAAAAAGACAATTTTTTTCTAATTTTTCTTTTTAAATCGTGAAACACTCTGAACAATAAATGTAATGCCGACGCATGTGCATGCGCAAATAAAATGTATAACGCCTCTAAATAGCGTGCGCAATAAATTAGGGTGCATAATAATATCTTACCCTCCTGACACGTACTGTATGCATATGGCGTTATATGCGTTAGAATTGCAACGCTCAAACAGTGCAATCCAATTTCTGTGCTTTAAATAGGCTTGGAAAAAGCTGATGAAATTTTCTCGCCCGTGTTGATTTCTCTAAAAAATTTAGTTCTATGAATAAATTTCACTGTAAAAGACACCAGAGCCACAACTTCGAGAAAATAACTTTTTTGACACATTTCTAGCAATACATTTTACTAGTGATATCATCACTTGACTCGAGATCGTTTCATTAATACGGAGGATTAAGTTTTGTAGTACAAGGTAAGGAAAAAAGTTGGTAGTCATCAGAAGTAAAAGTTTGTTGTTTCGGTGATGTTACAGTGCATATCTGTTGCATAAGGCCCATAGCGCTGTATTGAAATGGTGGCTCACTAGGCCCTATGTGCGATGGGACTTTCCATTGGAGCCTAATGTTAAGTTTCGCGAGTTGCCCCTCCACGGAGTCAACTGTATCGTCTTACAATTGTGCCCCTCATATTTTCCAGAGTGGTATGTATTACTGTTACTGTTGTTTGTACAAATAATTTGGGATTTTGTATGCCCCTGGGACCTGGCTGCTTGGTGAATATTAAACTTCTTGAGCAATAAAACAGTGTTTGCATATGTATATTTTGAAAAACTTTTTACAATTTTCAATAATCATGTCATAATGGTCACAAAGGAATCACAAATTCCTTCTCTCTGCTCTAGTCTGGAAAGATCTTCGGCATGGAGCTTAGCCAGTTTCACAAATTTTGGGGTACTTTTCTCTCAAATTTATTAAGAAATACATCAAAATTACAGTGATATGAAGAAAAAAAACTGGCATAAACAGCTAGGTTTTCAAAAATTATGGCGCAAATCTTCGACGTGGAGAAAACAAAACTTTCCACTGTGGTCTCTGCTGTGAAAGTCATAACTGTACAGTGTAGGTCTACTAGTAGGACTACGAAGCGTGTAGTTCAACTTTTAAGTTAACATTCTGCGTAGGCCAAAGAAGTGTAACTGTAGTGTAAGTTACTTAGTGTATAAACGTAATGGGGCCTACACACTAACGTTACAAATTGTGCGTGCAGTGGGTTAACCCAGAAAGTGCAGAGACCAACTTATTTGTTATCAATAATTCTATGAAAAATCAGTCTTATACTCACTTTTTACTATCCAGAAAAGTAATGCCACTATTCTTAAGATATCTATGATAACTACTTCTAAAATCGGTACAAAAAGGTCTTTCTTCAAACGATTTTTTTGGAAAGAATTCTACCAAATTTCATGCCGTAGCAGCTCGAGTACGCTTATGATACCTAGTCAGGTGACAGGGTTTATTTTGATAACAGAGTACTTTCAATATCAAATTACTAACTTCGTGATATTTATTCATATGAAGTTTTCATATGAATAATATAAAATCGCTTAATAAAAAGAGAAATAATTAGAATAATTAGGTACTTGAAGTAAATTATTTTAGGAAATATCAAGTTTCATACTCCTATTTTGCAGGGATTTTTTTTAAATGTCGAATATCCTATATTTGTAAGCATCAAAACGTTGGTACCAGCTTAGTTTTCCAAGTAACAGCTGTGCCATATTCAAAGCATTCCATTCATTATTATGTAACTTCGCACTAAAGACTGACAGAAGTCATTATATAATATTAGTATTTTTGATTTAGAGAATTAAAGTGTAGCAAAGCCAGCATGCAAAAGTATTACGGGATTCAAATAAGTTGCGAAAATAATGTTGACTGAACAATTTTTTTAAGTGCGCGAAACTTTGTCAGTTTTCAATATAGGCATACTGGTGCAAAAATTGGCATGTGGCAATTTATATTACTGATAATTATTCTGTTGTTGACGCTTTTCACGTCTTTCAAAAAGTTTCGACCCTTTGCAAACTGCATTTTCTATAACCAAAGCAGGGGCCGCTTCAGTAATGGGATATGGTACGTGCATGCACATGCCTCTCCCCCCACACACACACACTTTCAGTAAATTATCATTCTGTAGATAAAATATCCCAAATATAATAAATGCCTAAATTTTCTTGCCTTTTCAACAATTTCCGCAGCCACTGACAAATCAAATTGTTCAATGTATGATCTGTCTCAGCATTTCAAAGGGTGGGTGGGATGGGAGGGTGTGCCCGCGACCTCTTCCACTACTTTCCCTGTACAAATACAGTATCCCGTGTCACTTTCATTTTTTTTTAATTCTGTTTAAACTTGCTTTGAAAGACCTGTGTATTTCTTGATACTCCAAATCGTATTGTTTATTGTAGCCTAATGATCAAACACGCCGTACTAAGCTAGAGTAGATTCGGGATTTTGAAAAAAAGGGAGATCCATATCCATAAGTGTAGGAACTGGGGGTATGTGTCCCTCCACTTTTCCGAAAAATGACAAAAGTGCCCCCTCTTGAAAATGAAAAGTGCTCCTCAATTACTGACCCAAAACTGGCGACTTTTGTCAGTCCCATGTACGGGAGGAATATTTCCTCATTGGAAAAGTGTCTTTTAAAAAATAAAGTGCCCCTTTTACTTTACTTTGTGGTTTTGGGCTCACTTATTCTATCCACAGATTGGGGGACTTAATGTCTCGAAAAGTGCCCACTAAAAGATTGTGCCCTCGCGTTTTGAAAGTGTTCTATATGTCCATGTCCCGCATATCATGAGAAATATCGGGACCATTGACATCATACTCGACTTCGATCGTCATAGTCTGCTAGGTTCATGAATTATTTAGTCTTTGGAGAAGCTGGTGCATGTTGTCAGTATACAATTTTTTGGAGACAGTTACACTTGTAGACGGGCAATAATTTTCTCACTTGGAGGGAATGGCAACGCCAAATTACAACCCAGGAGAAACTTCCGGTTGAGATTTTTCCAACTGGGAATTCTTCCGGTCGGAATTTCAGAAAATCCGCAATCAATTTGGAACAACCCCAATTTGTTCAATCCCAGTTCATCCCAGTTGGGAATATTCAATCCAAGATGGGACCAGTTCGTCCAAGTTAGTCCCAACTGAATCCCAACTGGTCTCAACTGGAATTTTCCTCTGGGAAGCAACCGCGATACACTTTTTTTTAGATATGGCTGGAATTAGAGGAAGACTCGGCGATATTGTCCGAAAATTAAAGAAAGCGAAAGTGAAGAATCATGACTTGTCCTTTTTCTTAAAAATTTGTTCCAGTAAATTATGACCACAAACTTACTGTAGCAAATAATGAGACCACTTATCTTACTTAGAATAACAGCTTAACCAGAAGAACGAATACAATGGGGCCATTGATAAGGGAATTTGATTCTAATTACTTGTGGTTTTCAGAATAAAGGAGAAAAGTCTGACCCGACCTGCTTATTTATCAGGTCGGGTCTGACTGTTTAAAATTTTAAGGAGTACAACAATTAATGATTTCTCCCAATTAAAACTTGAAGAAAATTTTCCGAACATTGAAAAGAGCTTCCCGAAAATTTCCAGAAATTGAAGGAGATTTCCCGATTAGCAGCAACCTCTCATGGAAACTTAATTTACGAGTGCAATTTTTCCGCTCGTTAACTAGGAATTGTTTGAGGAAATGAACGAAATTAATATGAAGAAAAAAAAAAAAAGTATCCTTATATTTTCCACCGCCACCAGCACCACCTTTATCATGCGATGAAAACAACCCTGCAATGCATCAAATATGCTTATCACAGCGTACACAATATTATGAAACGCTTTCTTTAAAATCATGAAGCTGATATACATGATATACTGTATAGCAATGGCTTAAGTAATTGAACACTGAATTTTTCATAACGGATAACTGCATCGCCTGATACCGCGCGTAGTTTTAAAAGTTTGCAGCTTGGTGGAACTTAAGAAATCTGAAAACAAAAAGACATTCCACGAATCCATTCTTTGCCAATTCTCTCTTCTATCACATAATATTTTAAAACTCAAATTTCATTTAATATATCACAGGGTTGTTCGAAGTCAAATTTGAAACAAATTTGTCTCAAGTTTTGATATTTTATTGTTTTTGGCCGCAAAAAGAGTTAGGCCTATTTGGGTTTTCATTTTTTCCCGTCCTTTTTGAAACTCACTTGATCACCAAAATCTTATATAGCTTGAACTGATGACTTTGTTCAGACTTGTTTGACCGCAAATCAGTGGTGTGTCTAGAGGTAGGGAAGGGTGGGAGGGTACTTGGGACTTAGACCCTAAAAATATTATACCTTCTCCCAAAAAATAATTAATAATAAACGAAAAGCTAGACACGCTCCTGCCGCAAACATAACACATTTGGCCACAAAATATCCTATTTGGCTAAATTTGACAATTTTTTCAAGTTTTAATGGAACATAAAAAGAGAACAAATTGATATTCAGATGACATTCGGACCACGTTATATTCAATGTAGTAACGTTTGGGGCCCTTGCTGGTTAGAGCGGGGTGGCCCCGACCTTTAGGGGCCACAACAAAAAACACGATGGCTCCAGCCAGTGGCGTGGTGGCATGGGATCAAGGTGGGAGGGGAAGGGGGGGGAGGAGGAACTGATACTCAGTGAAGCTAAGTTCTGAAAGGGCGCCAAATGCTCACAGTGTGCAAAAATTGTCCTGAAAATGTGTTTTTATATACTTTTTATTCTCAACCTCTGCAATTTGTATTTTTTACAAAATAATTAACGCCTATACTTGTATGTTTTCTCTCAAAGATCTATTCTTACATCTAAAACATCAAAAAAATAGGCAGCGGAACCGAGGGACACGTGGGGACGTCCCCCTCCCCACCCCCACACACAGACACACTTTTCTCAAAAGTTAAAAAAGTTCTCTTTTCCAGAAAGGAAAAGTGCCCTTTTTCAGAAGGAATGTTTCCCTTTTTCAGAAGGAAAAGTGCCCTCTCAATAAGAACAAGTGCCTTTTTCTTCAAAGAGTACATATCTGATCTTTTCATTGAAGAAAGTAACACAAATATCGCCAAAAAGTACACTGTTCTGTGTTTTCCCTAAAGACAAAGTTGGGGCCCAACAACCTACATTTTGGACTTTTTCATAATTAAAAAATCTTCGCCTCTGCCTATCTTTGTTTTCCCAGCGTATAGCTTGTACAAACTTGTACAATCTGAAAATTGGGCATTAATAGAGTATGCGAGCCACCCCAATTTTCATTAGTGTCACGAGGGGTTACGGGAGAGGGTTACGGGAAATGCGACTAAATCAGCACCAGGGACGGCGGAGCGTTCTAAAAATTGAGGGGGTGAGTTCCAGGTGGCACGTGATAACAATATTGGTCTTGGAACGTGTTAACATATGTCACCTAAAATTATTGGGGGCTGAAGCCCCCCAGCTCCGCCACCCAATCCGAAATTAATTAAGCATTGTAAAGTCAAACTAACATTCATTAGTTAGGCATTATAAAGCCGATATGTTACAAAAATTTAACACATCTTACGTTACTTTAGCTTTTAATGTCTCTAACCATTGATTGTTATGTTTTCTGAACTACAATATATTGCGACCGATTGTACAAAACTATAGGCAAAGTTAGCGTCAGCATAAAACTATTATGATTTCATTTAACTGATGTTTGCTGTAGGTACGTTTTTAAGATTAGTTGAAAAATAGTAAACCAGACTGAATGATAATGCTAAAATATCTGGCAAAAAAAGATTCCTAGACTCAAATACAAGTCCGCCGAGAAGGAAAAGGGAGGGAGGGAGGGGGGGGGGGGAATCAATTTTTTCCGAGCCCAGATCTTAGAGGGCCTATAACATAACATAACATAACAAGATTACGGACTAAGAAGGGTTAGTACCCCATAAAAAGCACAAACTAACACCACCACCACAAAAAAAAAAAACAATCAAAGACGCCCAGAGTTAGTAAGAACTTATTAATGTTGACTTTGAAATTGTGAACAGAATTGAGCTAACTACCCACTCAAACAAACCATTCCACTCATTGACAACTCTTTGCGAAAAGCTAAAACGCCGAATATCAATCCGTGAAAACTCATGGTCAATTTCAAACTGTTACCACGTGTTACATGAGGATTAGCTGAAACATGCAAGAAATAACAGGAAGTCAAAGCATCACTACCAGATAGGAACTTAAAAACCTGAATCATATCACCACGTACTCTTCTCAATTAACTCAAGCGTGGTCAAACCAAGAATTCGCAACCTAGATTCATAAGAGAGATTCCTTACTTCGGCAGTTCGGGAAGATATACGAGAGATATTTGAGGCCCATAAATACAGCTGAGCGTCTTTTTTTTTTATTTCATTGATAATATATGGATTAATTTTAATGCGCCATAATATGCAGCCAGATAAGCCAGATGAACTTTTTTTTGCTCTTCAGAATTTTTGGGACCCCAAAATGCGACTTTGCCCCGGGCCCACGAAATCCTCTAGGCGGCCCTGCACAAATGCCTTTTTTCGGGAAAAATTAAGGCATGTGTCAGGTCCCAACATTCAGAAAGGCAAAAGAAAAAGGTACCCCAGCGTATTTTGGGCGGGCTCGTAGTCAGGAATTTTCATTCGGGGGTGGGGCATGAAGGAAGGACGCGACCTACCAGTAGCTAGGGACACAAGGAGTGGCACAACATAGAGGGTATAGGAAGATGGGTTGTTCCATAAGGAGGGGGCACAGTAGTTTGCACGGGGCACAGCCCTCCTAGTGGCCCTGCCTGGCTAACTAAAATAACTTGGAGTAATCCCTTTTAAAGAATTAAGCAGTTAAGTACCTGTATTAATAATGAAAGGGAAAATGAATGATACTGCCAATTTAAAATTGCCTTTATGGCATTGTTTGGCTTATTATAACAGTATTTTTCCAAATTTGTATTATTCAACCATAATTCATTTCTGTGAAAAATTGCATATTTACTCATTAGAAAATTGTTGCTTAATGCATCAACAAGGGTGCCAAGAGACAGGTCGTTTACCACAGACAATTATGTCACTGTCCCCCTATTTTGAAGTTTTAATTAATTTATGCTCAGAGGGCTGGATGTCTATGCAAGTAGTCCCCAGGCCTCCAAAAAAGTGATAACAATCCTTCATTAAAAAATAAATAAATATGTTTTATAATGCTGACCAGTGAACCCCACCAAAAAACATATTGGGGGCTTTACCCCTTTTTCGTTTGTTCACTATGGATTATTCAAGAAAATCATGAGATGATTTCCGTGGGCTTCCTTGAACCTCTGTGCACTTCGTTTTTGTCCCTTTGTCCGCCCTACCCAGGGGTCTTCATGGTATACTCATTTGGAGTATATGGCCTATTATGAAGAAAAAAGATCCTAGGCTCCAGTTGACTCCATGCTCCAATGACACCCTTCGCCTCATCAGGTCTGAGCATCAGCAAGAAACTTATCATGGTGTTAGGGCACTCAATACTTAATGTATTTAATGGTGGTCTCAATAACCCCCTCCCCACCCTTTCTGGCCTAGTTCCCTAGTAGAAACTATGTAGCCTTATCTGTGCGCATTACCATGAAAGTAGGTCATTTTCGAAAGTCCAAACCATGGAGGACATTTCATTTCATATTGTTAACCGAATTCAGGGTATGTGGAGGACACAAGTACCCCTGCCATCTAGAACTGATATACATCGTGAGCGATTAACATAGAATGAATACCCCAAATTTCACTAATGGAGCGCCTTTAATTTGGTTTCTGTAAAACAACATGCAATGGGGACCCTTGCCACTGATTCGCCGAAGACTGGGTATGAATTTGGGCCATCTGGTCTAATATATACTGATTTACAGAGTTACCTTAATTCTCACCAAGAAAATGATAGCATCCTGAATAATTCTAAGGACTCCTTATTTGCTTTTAACATTAGTTTAGATGCTAAATATATTCAGATGGATTCATGATCAATGCAACTTGCAAATCATGATCTATAAGTCCAAATCCTTCCAATTTCAAGACTTATGATCTAAAGAATTTCCAATGTATTTTAATTTTACTATAAAATTGTTCTATTTTACTGGATTTTATACCAACATATCTTGAATTTTTGAAGCCGTAAATTAATTTAGAAAAGAAAAGATAAAAGAAGAGAAAATGGGTCATCAGTAATTTTTCTTCTGATAAATTTTATAAATGTTATGGTGGGGAGGAGGGGGGGATGGGGGTGTGAGTTGACCCTATAAAGCTATACTGTTGTGCTACATGCTTTGAAAATACAATAGTTGAAAAATGCCCGTCAGATTCTAAGCCACCCAGTTTCAAAACATCTGCTGCCGCCTTTGGTAAAGGGGGTACCTGATGAACTTTACAAAGAAGATGGGGATCAGTCTATGCATATGACAATGGCCCGGGCCCACGTAGTAAGTTTTACCCTGCATGGCCCATTTTCAAAGATGTCCAACCAATGAAATTCAGTGGGGTGGCTCACACATTCCAGAAAGGCCTATTTTAAGTTTTAAAAAGTGTGTGTGTGTATTGGGGGAAGGGGGGGGGAGGGTCACATGCCACATGTGCCCCAGATTCCTTCACCTCTATTTGTTGGTGATGGTCACACTTGTATATGGTGCACCTCATGTATAGAGCAATCTTGGAGGATGAGGACAACTGTCATGGGTCCTGTGCAGTCTGGTCCTGCGTCACTGGGACAATCTCCTGGGAATCATTAGGATGCATGCATGCAATGACACATTTAACATTCAGAAGGGTAAGAGTATAGGTTCCACTTGTATGATAGATAAACAAGCAGTGATATTCCTTCACCAAACTGAGTTGTATAGCTAGATTTACAAATTATTTTTGGTAAAATTCATCGGTATAGTTCAGTGTAGCTAGCCTTTTGGATTGAGAGGGTTGCCAAGGGAAATATTTGGACCTTTTAGCATATTTTCTGGAACTTTTACTTTTTGAGGGATTGTACGACCCTGTCGACCATCCTGGCTATACCAATGTAGTTTATAATTATTCCCAATAAAAAATGGTAATATGTTGTTGCCTGTAGGAGAGAGAGAAAGAGTGCAAGCTGTTTGTACATCTTCCCAGATATTACATATATAGATATTTGTCAGATACCAGGATCTTCCTTCCCCCCAACTCTGTTCATCAATCATTGGTTAAAACTAGGACCACATTTTCCTTCCCAAAACATTTTTATAAAACCAATGTATATTTCATATCTCACATGTTAAACTCTATGTGTGTGGGGAGGTGGTAAGGGGTGGGGGGGGGAACACTTCCAAGGGTGAGAGAAGTTTAGATCATCAACGAAAAGAGTACCATATTGATGAATGGTTGTGCCCCAGCTTATATATCTAACTTGCTGAAATTATGTTCCTCTTCGTTCTGGTGATAAACTCCTTTTATGTGACCCAAAATCCTACCATACATGGGGTGACAGATCATTTGCTGTTGCAGCTCCGCTATAAATCTGATTTATTATCAGAATTATTACTGCAGCCACAAGTAGTACCAAACCAATATTGAAATACCTTCATTGCTTACTGTGCACTACTCCCATTTTAAATTACAACAGATACACAAGCACAAGCAGTTTTTTTTTAAATAATTTAATCATTCCATATTCACAATATAAGAATAATTGATTTATCTACAAAATAAGGCAATAAATGGCTGTGACTGAAGCACTGGCAATGAATTCTACTTACGAGTAGCCTAATTCCGTGATAAATAAAAATGCCAAAATTTTTATATATATATTTTTACAAACAAAATGTCTTTTAAAAGGTTTTTTCTTCTCTAACTTTACTCCAACAATCCACGTTTTTCTGTGACTTTTCAAGTAGAAGATGCATAGAAACCCTGCACCTTCATGGCTGTCCAGCATGAAATGTCAAATTAAAGGGCTTTACCGCTGTCACCTGCTACTATGAAGCAAGAAATTCACAAACCCCCGTGGTCTGCAGTGGCATGGCCAGTGTCCAAGAAGTGAGAAGGGAACAGTGGTGCAAATAGGGTCTTGGGGTCCCCAAGGGCAGATTGCCTTTCGGAGGCATGTGATCACATATCCACAGTAATATTGCTCGGGTCACTTGAATTGCAAATTTGGGGCCTGTGGGGTTCACCCACCCTCCTGCCATATTGTTGTGCCACTGAGGACCTCAACAACATTAGTTCTGAGAGAAGTGTTGAGGTTATAGGGTGCTTCATAACTTATTTCTGAATTGGTGGGATGGGACAGGCCCTCCCATTCTACCCTGGCATGAAATGGCACAGTCAATGGCTGCTTTAGTCCTCGGCTGCTTTCATCTCATAATGACTGGCCTTGTACTTCTTTGCACCACATTTATGAAATAATATACCATGACTAAATTCTTTGTCACACAGTTGCAACACTTTTAAAAAGTAAAATATGATAAGGAGTGCATTTCCCTTCAGCTTCCACCAATCTTAGCCTTACATTGTTACAAAAGCAATGTCAGTGAGAGGGAAATATTTAAATTAAATTAATTCATAGTTATTGATGAATGAGAAAAATTGCAATGCATTAATTTGCATTTTGTCATGGCCAAGTGATGACTCAATGGGTGTCAGGATACTATATAAAAAAATCCAGAAAATCATGAATTCAGTTTATTATCACTAGTGAGTAGAATCTATTCAATGTAATGCATGTTATGCAAATACCTAAAGAACTAAAAACAATAATTTTGAAACTGGTACGGGAAATGTTATATTTACAAAACTTTTGCATATTTCAAAGAAATAATTTGATTAATCTTTTGTGCCATGGCTATAAACCAGAATAGAAAATTTGCAGGATGGAAAAAGAGCATTTTGCACAGTGATTTACTATGTCAAGAAATTTGAAACATGTGGTTTGATGTACATTACAATACACCATTTCACAGTTCCATCCGCCATTTTGAGTTGCGAGTAAAGAAACAATATTCCCTATTGACTGTAACAATAACAACATTTTAAAGTCACTTAAATTGAAATTCTGTCGCTTTGATTTTTTTCTTTTCTTAACATGTTATGTAACTTTAAGTATTCTAGATAATATTAAGTTATCGGAAAAAACCCTGTATCGTCCTAACACAGAAAGTGAAATTTCAGGCCAATTTCATAACAATACCCATGTACAGTACAATAGGCGTATTTTTAAACGATGCGTGATTATACTAAGCAAACCTAATTGGTTAGTTTACTCGCAACTTGAAAGCAATACGTCCTTGCATGCATGAGCAAACTGGAACTATGAATGAGAGTATAAATTTTCAATATGTCATATCATCAATTGCAAGTGTGAGATGATCTTGCTCTTGTAAAGTAGACTTTCTACCTGTTGCTTTTAAGAAACAAGTGATATTTTTAAAACTCAATATCACCCGAGCCGAACAAAATATCAAAGCACTCTTCACAATTCTATTAGTCTTATTGTCTCTATAATACAAGATGGACATGTCTTTTCACTTCAACATTATGATAATTCTTAATTTAAGCCTAACTGACACTTAAATCTCTCAACATCGTCCATTTTAAATTGCCTCTAACCATTCAAAACTTGATATGACATTCATCATTCCTTCATCTTTAAATCCTCAAGACCTCTGACAAACTGCTCAGATCTAGAAGAAGATTTCAATGAAATGCAACACTCTTGTAAAATAGACTTTCTGCTTATTGTTTCTATAATACAAGATGGATATGACCTATCACTTCAGCATTATGGTAGTACACATTTCAAGCACCCCTCAACTCCCACAATCATCCATTTTAAATATCCTACAAAACAATTCAAACCTTGATATGCCATTCATCATTCTTCCATTGTTAACCTCAAGACCTCTTGACAAACTTCTCAGATTTAGAGGAAGATTTCTCAACTCATAAAATCCCCCCCTCTTCAATAAACTGATCCAGCAATCATCCAATCAGGTCTTGTGTGATGGTCACCTCTTCTCAAGATCATTCATCGAAATATAAAAGTCCCTCGTTAAAGCTGTATTGCGTGTCTGGTTTGTTTCATATTTGTCTGAGTTAGTACAAACATTGTTTATGTTTTCACTTAAGTTCCTTTCAAATTTATTAATCACTTTGGATTCTGAATTATTCTCCTCTTCTTTAAGATTTTTTCTGTGCATTTGATCATATTCGATACTTCTATGTAATGTTCTTTCATAGATATTGTTAATGTCAGTGCTGTGCATTGATCCTGGCAATTTTTCCCTCGGGGGAACGCGAACATAAACGTTTTCAGATGTGGATCTTTCTCTGGAAGGAAAAGGTGGCGGTTCCGGCGGGGGTTGAGATTTGCGCATCCTACGTGTGTTGCGAAGACAGCATACAAAACTAATGCAGGAAGTGATGATGAGAAGGCTGCATATATACAACACCATCCATAAACCTGTGGAAAAACAAACAGTTGGATGAATTATTTAGTTCCTACAAATTTGTTGGTGGGGTTTAACAGCACAATGACAACGATGGTCAAATTGTGTCAGAGAGGTCAAATTGTGCCAGAGAGGTTAAATTGTGCCAGAGAGGTTAAATTTAACCCTAAAAACATGAAATAATACAACATGATACCCCGAATGAACTGCATTATCTTTAGGTTTATATGTACACCTACTGATAATTGGCATATTAAAATCTTTAAATTCACAATGCAGAGAATAAATGCTGAATGTTTTTTTAGACACTCACTTTTCACAATGGCATTTTGGCAAAACAGTATGAAATTTGTTGGTTCATGTGTTTAAAATGACCTAGCATTAAAGATCAAACTCTCACTTTCATGTAATGCCTTTAAACAAAATCTAAAGCTAGATCTATTTTAACAATGTTTTAAAGATAAACTTTTATGAAATTTGCGCATATATTTTCTTCTCCCATTATCAAAAAGTGCTGTTATTATACCTATTGTGATCATTTTGTTCATCTTTTGCAGTAAACTCTCACTATACTGTCCTGTTTCAGGGATATTGAATTGATAAACATAGCTTTTCTCATTATCTCACTCAACCAATAACATAAATGTTAGTAAAGGCACTGCTTAAAACTTTGGCCTGCAATTTTGAAGCAACAAATTAACCACATAATTCCACAAGATAAACTTTGCAATATAACATTGAGGTATAAATAGGTCTATGCTTTAAAGTTCATTTCACCTTTCCCCAGCAGCAAAGACAAACAATGCCAGCATTGATTACGGTTACTATTAATATTACAAAAGATTGCCATTATATTCAGATGTGTATCACTAAAAATACCATGTAACACCAGTGGGACTAGCTGTTATCTTAAAGGAGCCTTGGAGAGGTGAAACTATATACAGTTTTGTGGTTTGGGAAATATAGATATATATAACTTTTCAGCCCTGCTCCATTTAAGGGCCAGTTGAGATGTTCCTGGTTTAAAGCAAAGCCATTTTTAATGAACCTTTGTAAACTACAACTTCAATTGCAATTTTCCACAAAAAGATTTGCTAATCACGTTTTTTTATCAAAGAATATAAAACATACTTGAATTATATGTATAACAAGAAGGACGTTCATTATTTTACCCCAGCATTTTTTGCCGCCAATCAAAATCTCTTATAACTTCACATAATCTAAGATAGTACCAAAGGTGTAAACTGACCTCCACTTATGGTGCTGGTCGGCGTTAGAGCCTGTCTCTCTATCCTGATGATGGCGTCCCATATCGGGCGCCCCTCCATGTCTTCATTTATATCAACAAGCACAATGTTAAGAAGCTCCTCTGCAAAACCATCTGGAAGGTCGTGACTGTCAATCATCTACAGAATGTAAAACAAAATGGATTAAAAAAAAAAAATATATAGATAAAAGTAAATGAATTAAACTAGTAAATTAAACTAGTGAATGAAACTTATGAATGAAACTAAAGAATCAAACTAATGAATCAAACTAATGAATCAAACTAATGAACAAAACTAATGAATCAAACTAATGAACAAAACTAATGAATAAAACTAACAAATAAACAAACTAACAAATAAAAACTAATGAATAAAAACTAATGAATAAAAACTAATGAAAAAACTAATGATTAAAAACTAATGAATAGAACTAAAGAATAAAACTTATGAATAAAACTATAATGAATAAAAACTAATGAATACAACTAATGAATTAAAACTAATGAAAAAATCCTAACAAATAAAAACTAAATTAATGAATAAAAACTAATGAATAAAACTAATGAATAAAAACTAATGAATAAAACTAATGAATAAAAACTAATGAATAAAACTAATGAATCAAAACTTAATGAATCAAAGTAATGAATCAAAACTAATAATAAATCAAACTAATGAATAAAAACAATGAAAAACCTAATGAATAAAACTAATGAATGAAAACTAATGATTAAAAACTAATGCATAAAACTAATAAAACTAATGAATACAAATAATGAATAAAAATAATGAACAAAAATAATGAACACAAATAAATGAATAGAAATTAATCAATGAAAATCAATGAGCAAAATGATAGTACACAAGCAGAAAATAGCTTGTATTTTTCTTATAATTAACTTATGTAGTTCAATTACAACTAAAGAGCAAAAAACCAATTTGAAAAGCAAATATGGACACTTAGAGATGAGAAACATGACTAAGATCACTTTAAAATCTTTGGTGCATGCATTTTTGTTTCATGAATAATTTGTCAACTTATACACAAGCTTAAAACAGCCCAAATGATAACTTGAGGTGAACAAAATGACAACTTGGGGAGGAAGGGGGAGGGGGGGCCAGTGATTCATCAAATTTCTATGATATCAATCATCACCTATTTACACTTTAAACGGACTACAAAAACAGTTCTTTATCACGCATGTATGACGAGAGAGGTAATGTGGATAACAGTAATGAGATTCAGGTGCAGTCACAAGTTGTAAGTCCCAGGTCAGTGGTACCATGGAGATTTTAACTAAAATGAAATAAAACTAAGGCTGCAAACTAGTGTTCCAATGATTACACTCTAATGGGATCTGCCAATTACCAATCATATTTTGTCATAATCGGCCTGATCCGATCCCATTTCTGATTATTCTTTATGACAGTACTAATCGTGATAAACATGACGTAGGCAGTGTTAGTGAGCATAGATGATTAATTAAATCAACGTGGATGTATAAAGATAACAATGAGGAGATTACATGTTGAAAAGTAAAAGGAAAATACATTTCAACATGAATATATTTTTGCTTTTTTATTTCTCAGCTTTTCAGGTTTGAACATTTGAAAGAAAAAAAGAAGAACAAATGAATAAATAAATAATAATACTAAAAATTTTAATTTTTTTTTTTTTTTAAATTGGATTGGCAATCGACAGGTATTTCACCAATCTTGATTATGCTGCCGATCTGCCATAATCAGCCCGATATGATCGGTAAATCGATTATCGTTGGAACACTAAAAAAGGGAGAAAAAAAATGAATGGTAACTCACAAATGCAACCTGTATGATGTCAGTGATGGTTTGTACTTTGTTACACTTGACTTCCAAGTCATAGATTTCACCCATTTCTTGTAGGTGGGGAAACCTCTGCAAAATGTTGCACAAACTGTAGATGGTCAATCCCTGCAAAGAAAACAAATTCAATGTTTGATATCAATCAGGGTTTAAAAAAACAGCCTATTGGTGCCATGACAATATTTTTTTGCATGGACGGAGTTAAAATTAACAATAAAATTTTTGCAGTTCCAACTGAATGTGTCCCAAATCTTCCCGCGAAAAATTGCTAAAGAAAAAAGTGCAGTGAAATGTCATTTGCCTTAATCTATATAGCTCTTTTTCTTATTCATTTTCTTAAATGACAAAATAAATTTGTTGGGTTTGTTTTCTTCATATGTTTTTTTGTATTTGAACTCGCATTTGTTTTGTATTTTTACTGCCGAAACCTAGATTTTTTTTCAACTCCATGCATAGATTGGTTGATATTGATAAACAAGTGTGGGATGCAAAAATTAGTTCAATGGACAAACTTTATATTTACAAGCAATTTAAAGCAAGGTATAATTTTAAATTGTTTTTAGCACATATTTGAGTCATGCTTTTTTCATACCATTTTAAGTAAATTTTGATGTGGTTGTTTCGATTTAAATGTGCACAGAGGAAGGAGACTTGAGACATGTATCAAGATTATGTTTCCTTTATAATTTAACAAAAGTACAAGATGAGTTTTTCTTTTCGTTAGAGTCCATTTTATTATGAACTTTGTTTATTGTTTATTCCAAAGTTTTTTTAAATTCTTATGCTTTCTATTAAACAAACCTTTGATATATGATGTTAAGTTCATTGTTGTACCATGCGTGGAAGTATCGCTCAGAGATTGTATATGCTGATATTATAAGTATGTTCTATTTCTCACACTGTATGTCTCAATAATTGTATATTTCTTTTTGCTTATCTTTTTCTCTATTTGTTGCTACGTATAGGTTAATGAAGGCCGGTGGCCTGATCAAAAGATGAATAAACTGTTTGAGGGTAGGAGGAAAAACCTCTGCAAAATGTTGCACAAACTGTACACGACCATCCCTGGAAACGACGGCCATCCCTGGAAACGAAACAAATTAACTTTGATGACAATCAGGGGTTAAATACAAAAGCTTATTAGTGTCATGACAGTAACTTCTTTTCAATGGTGATCTTTAATTCGTAATTGACAACAACAAAAATATATACACATCATATTCAGATTAGTAATTAATACTTCAAAGTTTTTGCACCAACTCAGTGCCATTAAATGGAGGCTCTAAACTTGTATCAGTGTTGTGTGGTGGTTTAAAGTGTGTTCAAAAATATTTTTTTGAATCCCTTATGATGAATTTGAATTTTTCTGGTAGAGTACACATTTGTCATTCTAACAGTCAGAGGTTTACCCAAATAGCAGTGGCGTAGGGAGTAGGGAGCAGGTAGGAAAGGCAACCCCCTCTGACAGGATTTTACCTGCCTGGTTTTGTGCTTTCTGCCATTGGGAGGTTAAAGTTGGAAAAATATTAGCATAAAATTGCAAAATAATGGTCAAATTGAACAACAATTTGGTAAAATCTTTAAATATCTTGGTGAAACTTGGTAACATTTCCTGAAACCTAAAAAAAAAAAAAAAAAAATATTCACTGAATATTAGGACATTTCACTAAAACTAAAATAGATTTCTGAAATAGCAGTCACATTTCATGGAAGCTTAATTTACCAGTGCAATTTTTCTGACTATAACCGTAAAATTTAGGGGGTTCTTGCCCTCCTCAGAAGCCGCTCCTGCCAAGGAGGTTATTGAAGTTAAATAACCTTCCAGTATTTGTACTTGTAGCTGACTTTTGGGGTCAAAATAAGCTGCAAATGCAGGGTCCATGCAGAGTGCTACTTAAATAGGTCTTGTGGGGTCCAGGTGTCAGACTGAAAACTAGTAAGAGAGATATCACTCAAACATAACAAGCTACTTACAACTGGTAATTTGGATGATGAAAAGGTGATCCATAACACCAAGAAGTGTTCCTTCTCAAGGAGCGGCAAGCTTTCTTGGCTGTCACCACCGCAGACCCCCCATGTGTGACAAGGGGGGCTCAAGCATTCTTCATCGGGGACAAACTGACAAGTGTGACTTCCTGAACAGTCTTGGAATGGGAACATACTTGGTGAGGAGGAGTTTGGCATTTTGCTAGACTCCATGAGACAAACGTCACGTCCGCAAAGTATCTGTAAAAATAAACAATATCATATTATCAATCCCAGTCAAACAGACATAAGCAAAATATAAACATAATCTTCTGCTCATATAATATGGAATGGAAACACAAGTAGGTATTCTATGAAGCACTTTTAAATTTTATAATAGGTAAAACAGATTAACCAAGAAAACATGAGAATGACAAATGAGAAAGCTTTTAATAATCATATATACTGAAACTTATATAGCCCTGACACCCAGAAAGAAGACTATTGGAGGTGCTGCACATAAATTTGTTAAATTAAATTTTTTAAATGTTAATTTATAAAAAATAAAGTATTCAGTAACTCGTTTACTGAAATAATAATCCTTATAACATTAAACATGAATTTGTAGAATTTCTTTGAGTCAAGTCAGTTATGTTAAGTTAATTCCTTTCCTGGGCCACGAAGGCCTACAAGGCTGGTGTTTATTCCCAATTGATGTGGAGCAAGCGAATGAGAATCAATGACTCCCTCGACAAGACACCAGTCCATTGCAGCAATGACTGTACTTATTTACATCTGAGTGGACTGGAGCAAGTGGAATATAGTGTATTGGCCAAGAACACAATGCAGAACTCATGCTGGTAATCCCACCCAGTAACTTTGGAATAGGAGCTTGACTCTCTACCACTGAGGCACTGCGCTTCTCAAATCAGTAGGCACCCATCAACCAAAAATATAGAACCCGCCCACCCCTAGTCAGAGGGTAAAGCAAATTGGAGTACAACCAACCTTGCTGCAAATAATGACACCATTTTCACATCTGCATCTGTTACAGTCGTCGCTCCATGTTGAGCCATCTGGCAGCCTGGTGCCATCTTTATCACATTCCACATTGGTGGATTGTGACCTCATATACTCACCAAGAACTGAAAGAGAAGAAAACAGAAATCACTATGAAAATATCAACTTTTAAAGTTAGTATAGACTTTTCAAACCAATTTTCGATGAATGTGATTCGTTCAAAACGTCTACCAATCAACTGCTGGGGGACTCAAATTTTTTTGTTTGTTACCTAACCAACTGGAGGAAAAATGGCAAGCAACAATGTTTTTTGTATAGGCTTGGTTCTATACAGTGTAGAATCATGTAGACGGCCAAGAATTCCTGATATTTGATTGATCGATAAGATTACCCCAGTACACAATTGGTCCATTATGGACACAAGAATTTTGATTCAGATCTGAAAAGGTCTATACTATTAAATGTGCCTTGTTTTGAAGAATTGAAAGAATAATAAGGAATATGCACCATCTATTTTAAACAGGGATAAAATTGAAATCCCAGCCTTCATTCGTTTGACAGCAAAATCAACGATCTTTATCATTTTACAGAAGTTGTGACCAGATTTTTCCAAGCTGTGTCAACTTGTACCTCATGAGGCTCTTATGAGTATATACGTATAAAATGCATTTTCCAATCACAGTGATTGCAATATGTAGGTCAAGCTTCCATTACAACAACAACTGGTTTTATCTGCCATACTTGATGGTGCAGTACCTCTTAATTTCCTTTTGACATTCAATAACATATTTCTGTAAATATGGATTTGCAAAACTCCCAAAAGTACAACACATTTCTTTAATGAGTTAAAGTGGCATTTTGGTTTTTCTTTCAACTATAATGTTTGTTTGTTTGATGAGGGCTTAACGGCACCACAACAACAAGGGTCAAATTGTGCCTGAGAGGTCAGATCATTTTAAGGGTAGGAAGGAAAGGAAACAGGGGGAGAATGAGAGAAATTCAAGCACAAAAAGTCAGGAAGCTGTGATCGAGAGGGGAGGTGCATGGGTGAAACAAAAACAAAGTAGAGAGGGCTGGAACAGGAGAATTAAATATGGTTGTAGAGGGAAGCATGATGAAGGAAGGAGATAATTTGATCCGGAGGATTTTTCTGGAAGAACTAAGCAATTAAGTTGTCGGGAGCGAGGGAAGCTCTGGGAAGATTGTACAGGGGGCAAGCATGGAGAACGTGATGGACTGTGAGGCTGCAATGGCAATTGTTGCAGAGGGGTTGGGGGGAGCCAATAAGGAGGTGGGAGTGAGTGATGTGGGTGTGACCTATTCTAAGACGGGTAATATGAACGTTGTCGATATGAGAGAGGTTGTTGATGGTGGATTTGATCGGAATTGTGGACTAGATGACATGGAGTTTGTTATCAATTCATTCAATATAACAATTTTCCATATCTTCTTGACACAAAGCTCTACACACCCATACAGATAACCTATACAATTACAATAGTGATTTATAAAACGACATGACTGGACTACATTTTTCCTAAAGAATTCGGTGCAAAAAACTAAATGGTGTGAAAGACTCTTGCGTACCTTTCTCGCATAGTGCTCCGGATCGGCCAATAGGGCAAATGCATGAAAATGATGCAACTTCATCAACGCAAGTGCTGCCATAGGTGCATGGGCTGGAAAGGCATTCATTCAAGTCTGAAAGATAGGAAAAACGCTAATTAATTAAAGGTATTATATCTAAATTACTTAAACTTACTTCAAGGTAGAGATTCACAAGAAAGAACTTTGAAATTCTCAACAGAAAGTTTTTTTTGATTATCACTAAAGCTCCGGTAGTTTTTGAGCTATGTTTATCAACATAACTTTGAAGACTTTTCAACATATGTCAAACTTGCAGTCTATGAAAGTAAAGACTGCTAAAAAATTCTGCCCTAAATTTCAAAACTTAATTACATTGCTGTTCTCTTTTAACAGGAATCTCTAAAACAAAAATTAAGCCATACTCTACCAGCACTTTTTTGAAAATGCGCCTGGGAGGTGAATTCAAAGGTGGAGCACCCAAAACGGTGATATCATCGCCGCGTGGTAGAGTAAGGGTTAAGCACAGGCTAATTATTGAAGGGTCATTGTTTTCCGAGCAGCAAAGTCCGGCTCGTTCCGCTTCAGTGACCCAGTGGGCCGCCCACTGGGACCATGCTGCATATATTTTCGAGTTGGCACACTTGTCACGGGTTGATTAACCCTTACTCTACCAGCACTATCTTGAAAATGCGTCTGGGAGGTGGAGTCAAAGGCGGAGCACCCAAAACGGCGATAACATCGCCGCGTGGTAGAGTAAAGGTTAAGCACAGGCTTATTATTGAAGGGTTATCTGTCTTCCGAGCAGCAAAGTCGGGCTCGTTTCGCTTCAGTGATCGGGCCACCCACTGGGACCATGCTGCATATTTTTTTGAGTTGGCACACTTGTCACGGGTTGATTAACCCTTACTCTACCAGCACTTTTTTTAAAAGGAGCCTGAGTCAAAAGACAGGACAACCAAAATGGTGATAATATCGCTGCATGGTAGACTAAGAGTTAAACGTCTGCAGGTAATGCAAAACAAAGCAGTTAGGGTTGTTACATGGCGCACTCTTGTGATCACATTTCACCAATACTTGCTGATTTACATTGGCTACATTGTCATATTAGAATACATTTTTGCCTTCTGATGTATATCTTTAAATGTTTTCACAAGCTTACTCCATCTTATCTTCAGGACATATTCACAATTTATAATCCCAACCAACCTTTGAGATCCTCAACTGACAAACTCACACTAGTTACTTTCCCTTCAAAAAAGAAAGTAGGGAACCAAGCTTTATATCATGCCGGTTCACATCTGTGGAATGCATTACCTTTTACAATCAGAAACAGTTCCTCCATTGATGTCTCAAAAAAACCTAAAGACTTCTCTTCGAGAAACACTATCAGCATGTATATAACTGTCTTGCATTCATCTCTTTTATTTTCATACTTTTATCTATTGTTGGATTATTTGTGTATGGACTTTTGTTTTGTTCTGTAAAGTGCAGAGAACCTTGGGATTCTGAGCTATAAAGCACCAAGAAAGTAAGTATGTAACTTTCAATCACTAAAAATCAGACTGTTTTCTCCAGCTGCAATTTGTTTTTAAGGGTATGATAGAAATTCAAAACCTTCTCAACTTCTCCCAGTCAAAGAACATTAGTGAGGAATTGAAAAAACAATTATTTAAGACAAAGAAATTCATAGATTTTCTGTTTGTGATATCACAAACTTCCAAATAATTTGCATAATTTATTATAAAGAGGCCTTAAAATTCAATACTGATCCATTTTTAACTAAGATGGATGAAGCATATGAGTTTATAGTTTCTTCCAATTAAATACAATTTTTGCTATGTTTCCATTTCATGTAATAGTAGCATAGTTGAAGGGGAGGGGGATGGGGACAAGGGCATGGAATATTTCCAGGAATAAGAATGCTTTCAATGACAATGAAATATATTTTCTACCGCAAAGCTACTCACTTATTCTGCAGTTCGGCCCTCCAAATCCTTCAGCACAAATACACTGGAACCAACTGATTCCATCCACACACTCACCGCTGTTATAGCATGGATTGAGATGGCAGTCATCCACATCTAAAAGAAAGTAATTTAAAGATAAGATTTGTGTGATGTACAACAATTTCCTAATTTTACATTATACATGTTACCCATTTGCATTATGTCACTCTGCCTGAATTCATTTTTTGTCTTAAAGGATAAGTTCAGTGGTCAAGCATGTCCATCTATATGAAAGAGGACTTCAAAAGAAACAAAATGGGGAAGAAAGCGTTCAAATATCTTATTCTGTTAAGGAGATATTCAAGTTTAAAGCTCTGTATTATCTGTGTAGAAATGACTGGTGTATAATGTCTACTATGGAAAGTCTCATCCTCACATTCTTAGCAATTGTTAATGTATTTAAAAAAAGTTTATTTAAATTTTTTACTACTTAAATGATTTTTCCTCAAACTTTCTTCAGGTGCTTCAGGTGATACATTATAAATACCCATACTAGATTCAGTTTTACTACTTTTCTAAAATATCCCATGCTTTTTAAGCCTCAAAATTGCAGGACAAAATATGAAAGAATACATAACAACTTTGAGGAATCCTGAGGCTATGGCATCACAACTAGTCTGATTTCAATCATTTCTACACAAATGATACCAAACTTTAAACTTCCATATCTCTTAAACAGAATAAAATTTTGAATGGTTTCTTCACTATTTTGTTTCTTTTGAAGTCTTTGTTTATAAAAGATTGATTTGCTGACCACTGAACTTATCCTTTAAGGACCTGGCAGCTGAAAAATGAGGGTGTATTTTTCTTAAGTCCCAAGAATATTCCAACACAATTTTCATGCACATGTTCACTGAAAACCTTTGATATGAATGTTCAAAATAATCATAATAATTTTCTGTGAATACTTGAGTAATTTTTCAATGACACCAGTATCAAAAATTAGACTTGTGTTATTTCAAAGTTCTGCTGACTTAGCAAAAAAAGACTTTTCGACCAAGAGCTCCAATAAGCGAATTTCAACGTTTGCCTAAACTTACTCATCTACTTGCCTCTTTATATGTAATTGTTTTCATTTCTTATTTGCCATTGTTTTTTTGTAATCTAATTGTTTATTTTCTAGTTAGTGTCACTTAATTTATATTTATTAAACGTTTTGTGTGTTTTATTACACCTCTCTTTTCATATCTAAGACTTCCTAAGATATATGAGTGTGCATCGTTCAATGTCTGTGTAAGCAGTGAGGGAAATGTGTGTGAAACTATTGAAAAATATTGAACAAGTTTGCTACAAAGTAACAGTCCAGGGTAAACAGACATCTTGCATAATTACATAACTTACTGTTTTCACAAAGCTGGCCATCATACCCTTCCTTGCATATGCAGATGAAGGACTCTCCACTTGGAACACACGTCGCCCTATTCTCACAAGGATCGCTGGCACAAACATCCAACATCCCTGAAAATATATGGCATTCAGTTTAGATAAATCTATATGTTTATGGTCAAGTCCTTATATGATCACATACACCCAGATATAATCCCAGTCTTTCCCAGATAGGCAAAAAAGTTGAACACTATATTCATTTTTATATAAATTTATAAAAATAAGATTTAAGTTACAG
Source organism: Chiridota heheva (assembly GCA_020152595.1). Lineage (NCBI taxonomy): Eukaryota > Metazoa > Echinodermata > Holothuroidea > Apodida > Chiridotidae > Chiridota > Chiridota heheva. The sequence continues at coordinate 1,230,414 of JAIGNY010002293.1, read as the reverse complement.
GAATATTACTGTAAATTTTCATTTTTATGATAGAAGACAAAGAAACAGATTGGTGACAAAATCATGTTCTTGTCTTATTCTGTTTAATAAGATACAAAGCTTGGGATTGCAAGTTATACAGCCATATATACTTGGTATACAGTTCTATATATGACAATATAAAATTGATTTTTAATCAGTTTATAGGAAATAAAGACACATGATAATCCACGAGGCCTATTAAAAACTTGTCCAGAAACCCCTCAGCACAGAAACTCCTCAGCACAGAAACCCCTCAGCACAGAAACTCCTCAGCACATAAATTCCTCAGCACATCAAACCCTCAGCACAAAAAAACCCTCAGCACATCAACCCTTCAGCACAGAAACCCCTCAGCACAGAAACCCTCAGCACAGAAACCCCTCAGCACAGAAACCCCTCAGCACAGAAACCACAATTCATCTACCAATTATCATCCTACCTAAGTACTTCTTATTCTTTCTCTTAAAGTCCTCCAGGCACTAATTGGAGAAAACTATTAGTGAATCGAATGGTTAACTTGGCCCAGAAAATAAGATCTCCAAATCACAATTCACTAAAAGGGCTTGTGTATATATAGCCAGCAATTTAGTTTGCACACATCCACTGTGGTTAATCAAGCATTGGTGTTAATGAAAGAGTCGAGCAGAGTGGACTTTGTGGAGACAGAGGTTTGAAATATAATCTCCCCGACTTGTTCTATTTGCCAATCGGGACTTTGGTTGGAAAGTAATTGGCCTCTTGGATCATCTTGCATATACAACTTTCTCTTATCTACATCTTGATATGTGCATACAGTCTTATATGGATGCATAACTCAGCAATTTCAAAGCCAGCAACCATTTAACGCTTACAACACCTACAATCATGGCAAAACTGTTAGGACAAATTAACTGGAATTATTTCTGCAGCATTTCTCCCTCCACCCCTCTTTCAACATTGTACATTTTGCAAGAAAGTAGGGAAAATGCGACATCAACATTGATAGTGGGGAGCTGGGATGTGTCCCAACTACTCTTGGCCACGATTGTACATCAACAGATGGTCATTTCAAGATTTTTAACTTTTATACAAAAACAGTTTCTCACATAATTGGTTCCCCTTTTCAGAGTTTTTATTTTAAAGGAGATATAAAGTCTGACATAATTCTTAGAATTATAAAATCCAAGAAAATTGTTGAACTTTAAAATCCATTTTATTTTTAAACTTTTATACGAAAACAGGCCCCTTTCGACAGAATAAAGGCTCAAATGCAAGTACATTTTTCTCAATTCCATTTCCATTTTACAATGATACGATTTCGGTTGCATAACTACGTATTTCAGCACTAGAACAGTAAATAAATTTTACTTTAGATATTTTGTCCTTCACATTAACTTTAATCCACTTTGTGCCAAGTCAGTCAAGTTGGATCAGGGAGTTTCATTCTGTTCCATGTATCAGTGAGTTATTCAAAAACTCCCTGAATGCATTCACAAAGAGTGCTAATATTTTGACACGTTCAAGCACGTCAGTCGAAGATCTTGGTAGTGCTTGTACAGCAAAAAATAATAGCTTACTTCCCCAGCATCCAAGCTCACTGGCTAGAAATAATCTTTATACTGCCACATTTTGCTCACATCTGTTCTATAATGGTAGTACTCAAATTTCTTCAGATGACTTTAAGGTTTTTTTTTGACAAAGTCTCATAATTTCCAGAACAATCTAAGTTTTTGTTGTAATTATTAAAAACTTTAATGCTACTATGGAAGCCACCATTTTGATTTTAAAACATGCAGGAAATGATGTCATCAGCCCAGCTGAATGCTTTGTGTTTCTTTAAAACAATTCTCAAGTTTTCTAGCTTATGAAAAATTATTTTCTTTTTGTAAGGGTCAAGGACATTTTTGTGTTTACATGAAATTATTAAAACATGCTGTTAGAACTTTGTGTCACATCATTTGGGAATAAAAACATTAATCAAATTGATAAGAAATGCATTACAATCCTTGTCTTTATTGGGGAAATTATGTCATCATGCACAATATTTCAATGCAGAATTGAACAAAATGGCAGCCTCCATGTGTTAACTTCAAACATGGATATCTTCAGATAGTAACAAAATTTTGATGGCTAATTTTTATAGTTGGTCTAGATTTGTATCCTCTATCATATGAAATAATGATTGTGTCAGACTTTATGTTCCCTTTAGAGGAATTGTTCTGTTTGCACTTCTAAGACAATTTTAATGTATTTCTATAAAAATAAATTGTCATTTTCTTTAATAAGAATACCCCAATAATAAAACAAAGGTGTTCCCTATGATTTGGAAAGAAGTAACAAATTTATCAAAGAAATACATCAAAATGAAAGTGAAGCTAATACACCACACTGTTGAATTAGACTTGCTGCACCAGTCACTTCTCAATACACTGTGAGAATCTTTGATAATGCCATAATTCCTAAATGGAATATTAAAGATATCAACATTGTTTTTTTACCAACTTGTTTATTAATTTTCCTCTCTCAGTTAAATCCAAATGAAAAGTCACAAGACCATTCCTTTAATGGAAATTATGAAATTGATCAATTGTTCATCATTTTCAGTTTGATCAGATCTCCTTCTTCATTTCTACTCTCCACAACGTTATTACAATCTTCATCAATACTCATTTTTTTGTTCTCACAACACGCACGTAACCCTTCAGATATCTGACGTAATTCTTTACAATACTCACTTCCTAGTCACTCGTCAATAATCAATACTAAAAAAAACTTCATAGGTTACAAACATATACAAATCTCTGTACAGAATGCAATTCTATCATCTCCTGTGGTTTTGAATGGTTTGAAACTAAATATATCATAAATTTCTAAGAAGTTTCTTTTATCAACGAAAAAGTCGATCAAGATTTTCAGTATCGCTTGGTTATATCAGCAAACACACTGAACCATTTACGTAATGTGTTCTTAATCACATAACATTAGACATTAGAGATTCAGTTTATTTTTAGATGCAAATAACTATAATTTCAAATTAGTTGAATTATTTTAAAGAAATTACTTGGAAAAGTTTCTCAGAAGTTAGTTAGAGCTACTTTTATTCCCTTTATCTTTTTCATTCTGTTAATAGTAGTTGTGAGTCACAAAAGTTTATGAAAAATTTAAAATAAACTAAAAATTATGACTTTTGAGAAAGTCAAGACTGTGATACCACTTCCTTGAGTGTAGATTTTGGATAAAAGTCATTTTTAATGCAAATTTGTGATGATTTTATACCAGGATGTCAGCTTTCAAGGCAATCTTTCTTGACTTGAATATGGTAATGTACATTATATGCCAGTTTCTTATTGGCTTGTCAGTATTCATGTAAATATTTTGCCCAATCATAAATGTTTAAATTGTAATGTATCCATATGTTAGTCAAGTTAAATCCATTGAAACCAGTACACTCGTAGGGTCGGTGCTTATCCCTTGTTTACATGACGCAACCTTATAAGAGCATGTAATTCCCCCTGGACAAGATGCCAGTCCATCACAGGTTAAATCCCCAGATCTGCCAATAATCATTGAAGAGCTGAGTGGATTGGAGCAAGTAGAGTAACATATCTAGCTCACGGACACAATGCAGTATTCGCGACGGAAATCAAACCAAACACTTTGCAAACGAGCATGACTTCTTAGGGAAGGCTCACAATTCCAACTGCCCAAACATGGCCAGTGATGTCATGCTTCAGTGCATACACATACAAAAGTGCATAGTGTATGCACAGAAGAATAATATCAATGGCCATGTCCGGGCAGTTGGAATTGTGAGCCTTCCCTTAACCACTGCATATGATAACACAATAAATAACATTTAAAAGATGGGTTTATATTCCTTTCATGAACAATCTCTTTTAATGATTCTGTCAACAACAACAAAAATACAAAAATAGATAATAATAATAAGAATAACATTAATAATATTAATAATAATAATAACAATAATAATGATAATAATAATAATAATAATAATAATAATAATAATAATAATAATAATAATAATAATAATAATAATAATAATAATAATAATAATAATAATAATAATAATAATAATAATAATAATAATAATAATAATAATAATAATAATAATAATAATAATAATAATAATAATAATAATAATAATAATAATAATATAATAATAATAATAATAATAATAATAATAATAATAATAATAATAATAATAATAATAATAATAATAATAATAATAATAATAATAATAATAACAATAATAATAATAATAATACTATATATCACTCTACTCTTCAATGAACTTACTGAGTTGGCAGGTTGATCCAAGATATCCATCAGGACACAGACAGAGAAAGGAGTCTCCAGCTTCCACACAGGTACCAGAATTAAAACAAGTGTTGCTGCTGCAATGGCTGCCTCCTGTAAACAAATTTAGAAATTAATACGGGTTAATAAATTTATAGATTAGACTTTTCAGTAAGTCAACAGTTATAGTGATATAGGCTGAATTATTTTAAGAAAACATATGGTGCATTATAAGAAAACTGAGAGGGAGAGTAAGACAATTGTGCAATAAGTTTGAAAAGTGTCGTTAAAGGTGAATAACAAAAAGGAATTGTGGAAGGAAAAAGAAGATCACAGAAAAAACTGTTTTGGACATTAATGTGAAGGTCAGTGTAAAGAATGAACTTTTGTGTAGTTGTGATCCTAAGAATTTTGAAGAAACTTTTTGAAAAAAAGAAAATTTTGAAGAAAAAAGATTTGAGTATATGAGTATTAAGAGCTGTGAACGTTTACTGACATAAAAATCATGTACTCACAAAAAACCGTAAACCTTTCATGATTATTTGCAATTGGTACTGTAACTTTTCAAAGTACTGTACACTAAAGGCTCCCTCCCATCCCCCCCACCCCCAAAATAATGAAAATTGACTTGCAAAAATCATGCAACTAGTGTGGGAAAAGTACTGACTCACCATATCCAAATAAATGTTGGAAATCTGCTTTCCAAATCATGAAAAAATTATTTTTTAATGTGAATCAGTATATCAGCAATGCAGTTTTCAGCATTTACAAGGATTATGCTATTTGCAGTTTGTAAAAGTAATTGATTGGAACTGTGTCAGTTATGTGTGTGTGGTTTGATGGTATTGATTTTCAATGGCAAGGCTGATTGAGAATAATGATTAAACGCAATATTATCTTTCAGTAAACATTTAGTACAGTTGTGAGGGGTAAGTGTGTACATGCTACACAGTCAAAGTAGTTCTTCACCATTAGTTAAAGTTAAGTTCATCCTAGCCATTAGGCCCATAGGACTGGTGCTTCACCCTTAAGTTTCTTTAATTGGCATCTGTGAAATGGAATGTACATGTTTGCCCCATGAATATTCATAAGTAGAAAGTAAAGAAAGTTATCATTTTCAGGAGAAAACTTACGTAAATTACAGGCTTTTCCTTTCCATCCAGTAGGACATATGCAATGGTAATCTGCAAAGTTGTCGATGCATGTGCCATTGTTTCTGCAGGGATTTATGCTACAGTCGTCAATATCTGCAGTAAGAAAAAAGCAGTGTGTAAAATGTGAGAAAACCCAATAACAAGAGTCATACAATAACAGGAATAATAGTAACAATAATGTTCAGTGCTTATATGGTGTTTTCCAATGCATAGCTTCCTCCAAACCTCTTTTTCTTTTACAAAGAATCCACCTGTCCCCCCAAACCGCGACTGTTCGCCAAGTCCGCGGAGGGTATTTTCCTGGTACAGCTCACCAAGTCTCCAGAAGGGTGTTTTCCTGGTGCAGCTCACCAAATCATTACCCTGCTCTGAGCACCAGACAAAGGAGCAGCAGGTCCCATTTGTAAAGTTTTCAATATGACCCAACCCTGAAACAATCTGGGCCTATACTGGCTAAAAAGCAGACATTAAAGGTACATGAACAGGTAGAGAGTGTGGGTAGGACCAAAAACAAACAAGTTGACATGAGCATGAGGTCACAAAAGAGAGTGTGGGAAGGACCAAAAACAAACAAGTTGACATGAGCATGAGGTCACAAAATATCATTTATTTTATGCTAATTAGGCATCTAAAGTTTCAAAATGCTGTAAAATGGACAATTTATAACTGACTGATGAGACTTTTTGTTGTTTGCATGGTTTTAGTATATTTGAAACAATTCAGCTCAATGCTGTTGCAAACTGTCTGTGTACCTTTAAACCACATACATGTAGCAACCAAGTCAGTGAAGGTGTACAATCATATCATATGTTAAAAAAAATAACACCATGAGGCAGCAACAGCAAAATTGTTTTGAAATTCATTGAAAATGATCAAAACATAATTTATAGTTCATACCGATGTTGCAGTAAGGTCCCTCCCATCCATAGGGACACACACACTGGAAGGATTCAACTCCATCAATGCACGTGCCACCATTTTGACAGGAATTCTTGGTACAGTCATCAATATCTGGAGCAAAGACAAAAATTGTGACAAAAGTTTAATAAAGGTCAGATACCGTGTGGATACCGTGGAGATCAGAAATATGATATAGTCCAACAATTCTGATTGGTTAAAATGTTTACAAAATAACCGACCATGCACCGACAAGCCAATTAAAGGAGCACTAGACTGAAAAGTTAAGGCACATTTTTTCCCCAAAAAATCAAATGCTTTTCTAGCATGCAATGGTATTGCAATTTTTCCGGTAATATGAATATTCAAGTAACATTAGCCCTCAAGTCGTCTGTGAGCTACGAGGCAAAAAGTTTATCAATCTTTTTGTGGATAATATATCTGTGAAATTAGCAAAAAACGAGCGCCCTCACTTTTCGGTCCAGTGCTCCTTTAATTACCACCGTGGAAGTGACCTTACTAGTATGAAGAGATCGGTGAGGTCAAGCAACATTCCTTCTTTATGTGATCATCCTTTAGGTTTATCTTAACATTTAGAATCCTTAAAGAAACTTACAGTTTGATGACTCTTGCATTTTCATAACGGATATTTTTCAATTTTCTAGCTTAAGAAATAAAATATGATCTAAAGTATTCTATTAATGACTATTCATACACTATAATGATCTTACAGAAAATAGTACATACATAAACACAAAAACATAGTTTAAAAGAAACAAACTTCTGACCAGCCAGTGAATCCCTGGGAGACAACAGTGGTCCGCTGGGGCCACTCTCTGGACATTACATAGGTGACCAGCAAGAGAATGGCCCTAATAATATCTATCATTAACTATCATACTAATTATCTGTCATTGCATTTTTCTTTATGAATAAATTATTCAAGGCTTTCTGCCTACATTAGACTACCTTCCTAAAAATGAGAGAATATTATCTCATATTGCTTCCAATTTAAAAAAAATTGCGGTCTGTGAGTATCAACGACAAAAATCTACAAAGCAATATTATTAAACAATATGAAACATTAAATTGTAGGAAAAGGGATGATAGAATACATAAATACTTTGAGGAACCTGAGGATTTAATGCCACAACTAATCTGATTTCAGCTGTTTCTACACAAATGAACAGAAACTTCAATATCTCCTTAAAAGAATAAGATTTTAAAATGCTTTCTTCACCATTTCTTTCTTTTAAAGTCCTCTTTTATATCAGATGGACTTGCTTGACCAATGAACCAATCCTTTAAGACTTTTGGGGTGATTTCAGCCAATTTAATTTTTGTAAAAGGTTTGTATCATATAAGGGTATTTCAGCTGACGTCATGAGGTCATGTGACTTTGTTTACATCACCATTTTGTTGGGCAAGAACGATCGTCTGCTGTACACTTATTTAGACTTACAAACGCTTGCATGTTGTTATATAAGATCATTTTTGTAAGATAATTATGCCGGAATCTTGCTGTGCCGCTGGTTACACTAATTGATGGGGAATAAAAAGATGTTTTCTCAATTTCCATCTGATCCTGATCGACGTTCGAAGTGGGTTTCTGCTGTACGATGCAACATCTTTCAACCTTCTGTTCACGCTAGGATTTGCAGTGAGCACTTTATGCCAGGTATGTAGGTTTGTCTGCATATAACGAACAATCAGATGGCGTTCACATTAAAGTTACTCTTCGTATACCCGGTGAATATATACAACGTTAGGAAGTAAAATCACAGCCGTGAACAAAAACAATAAAATTCGCTGAACTGGTACTGGTGGGTAGGTAAGCAGGCAGTATGTTTGTTGTACGTGTGATGTGACTGAGCTGTGTGAAGACACGTGAAATGCAACGACGCTTGCCCGGCAAAATGGCTTCCAGATGATTTTGAGTCACATGATGAAATCCCTCTATACAATGGTTAACACTGAACCCCTGCAAGCATCAAATCATCAGCTGAGAAGAAAACTTACTTTCATGGCAGTAGACCCCAGAGTAACCGTCATCGCAAAGACAGGTGAAATCACCAATTTCATTTAAGCTGATGCATTTGCCGTGGGCACCACAAACTTCCGATGGTTCAAGCACCACACCGCCCTCGCTGTTATTCAATGGTACTCGGACAGTGCAGCTATCAAGAACTAGAAGACATATGATGAGAATATCATTGCAGGGCCAATTCATTTTTTATTCAAAATTAAATGTTGATTTATTCATCATTGCAGGTATGTCCATGACAAACACATGTTATTAAAGGTCTCTGGACAGACAGTGACAATATTAACTAATCAATTGTTTAAAAATGTATATAAACTCTTGAATAATGTAACAAAAATTCCATCAGTTATAAATTAATCACTTTACATTTGATTGAACCTTCACGTTGTCCCTACCTTTGTTGGAACAAAAGCTTGTTGGAACAAAAAAGTGGAAAAAACAATTGCCAGAAATGAAATTTGTATAGATCAATCAATCCATAAATTGAAGATTCAAAGTGGAAAGGTTCCTATAACTTCTGATGAGATTGTGAGAAAAAATCATTTTCTGTCACTCTTAGTTTTCGCAAAATTTCAAAGAGGTTTGGTAATCAGGAATTTGGACGAATTAAGTTAAATGAGTATTACTCTCAGATAAACAAGATATATATCAAATGCTAAGACGCTATCTGCTGTACAGAACTTTCAAAATCATAATAATAAAAATGATCAAAAACACACAAACAAAATTTATGAATGCAGTTATAAAGAAGTATAGTATCTTTTCCAAGCTGAAGCAGCTGTAAAAACTCCATGCAAGTATTTATACAGTTTTAAAGAGCTGTCATCAGCACTCTCACTCAAATAACTTATAGTGAGCCCTTAGTCGAAAATGGAGAGCAGTTTTTGAAAATTTATGGGAATTAGAAAACAACAGTGGTCTCTTTTTTAATACATGTGTCATTGAAAAATAAATTACATATTCATTACAATTTATTGTAAAATTTCTATGGAGTAATTGCATTGTTATGACCCATGTAATAAATACCATTAATGCACGACCATGATTATTTTGTTTTTATTCCAATTTTAAAACAGGTAATTTTTTTAATAAAGTGATAAAATATATGTAGACTTTCCTCGTTTTTCATTTTTTTTAGTTGTTTTTTATGCATTTTAAACAATCTAACACAAATCTTTTTATAAAAAGATTTAATGTTTTGGAATCGTGTTTATATGTAGATTTAATGCACGGTGCAAAGGAATTTGCACTCACAAATGACCCTCCTAAAATCAGGCCATTCTACTCAGGCCAATGTCCTTTTCCCTGTGCATTAAATATGCATATAAACACTCTGCCTTGACATTAATCTTTAATCACGCTTGATTTGAACATTCATACCAAAGGTTATCAGTACAGTCAAACATCAGGAAAGTGTGTTCAAATATATTCTAGAGACTCCCAAAAAAAAATACCCTCACATTTTGGCCAAGTGCTCCGTTAAGCTTTACCAGAGAGAATCTATGAAAAATCTGATTGCATTTTACCTTCACATGGTTGGACAAGGCAGAAAGTTTTCAGATCGGAGCAATTCTTGCCACCATAACCGTCTGGGCAGGAACAAAAGTAATCACTGTAGATGTTGAAACACGTCCCTCCATTGTGGCATGGGGTGGGGTCACACAGGTCTCCATCCACCTGGGTTGGTAAAAAGCAAGAGTGTACATTACTAGGGTTGTCACCAGTGTATTGGCACTAGCATTTGGGGAGGGCAGTTTCTCCCCCTTAAAATTATTTTGGTGGGAGGGGGAATTTGGAGGGAAAAAATGAAGAATTATATGAAAGAGCATGGACCTTAGCAATAAGTAAGATTATAGATACAAGGAGATGGAGATAGATTGACCATGTGCTAAGGAGATAAAATGATAATTATGCTAAAATCGTGCTTGTCCTGGGCCCTGGAGGAAAATAGGAAAAGAGGACGACCCAAAACAACTTGAGGTAAGACAGTTGAGAAAAATGAGCAAAGCAGCAGTATTTTAAAGAGACAGGAAAATGGAAGAAGCTACTACACAAAGCCTCATCTCCACAGTCAGGAGACGAGAGCGGCAAGGTAAGGCTTAAAACTTAGTCATGAGCCAAACTTGTATTATACAATAATAGTTGTAGATTTACATTTAAGTTTTAATTATTACCTGGCAGTGGTATCCGCTGAATCCTTGTTGGCACTGACATTCGTATCCATCCTCCAGGTCTATACAGTGCCCTCTATTTAAGCATGGTCTGCTCTCGCAGTCATTGATATTCACTTCGCATTCCACGCCTGTGTAACCTGGCTTGCACATACACGTGAAGTCATCTATTAAATCCTGTTAATGATTAAAAAATGTATACTGAATCTATCATTAAAAAATTATTAGTTTACAAACCAAACAGTTTCTAACAACTCAAATAATCTTATTTAATTGGTGTGAACTGATACAGTATAAGGGTGTTTCAGCTGATGTCATGAGGTCACGTGACTTTGTTTACAACGCCATTTTGTCGGGCGAGAACAATCATCTGCTGTACACTTATTTAGACTTACAAACGATTGCATGTTGTTATATAAGATCATTTTTGTTAAATAATTATGCCGGAATCTGGTTACACTAATAGACGGGTACCTGGGAATAAAAAGACATTTTCTTGATTTCCATCTGATCCTGATCGAAATTCAAAGTGGGTTTCTGCTGTATGATGCAACGTCTTTCAACCTTCTGTTCACCCTAGGATTTGCAGTGAGCACTTTATACCAGGTATGTAGGCTTTGTCTGCGTATAACGAACAATCAGATGGTGTTCACGTAAAAGTTACTCTTTGTATACCCGGAGAATATATAAAACGTTAGGAAAATATTAAGTAAAATCGCCGCTGTGAATAAAAACAATAAAATTCGCTGAACTGGTACTGGCAAGTAAATTAGCAGGCAGTATGTTTGTTGTACGTGTGATGTGACTGAGCTGTGTGAAGATGCGTGAAATGCAAAGACGATTGCCCGGCAAAATGGCTTCCAGATGAGTTAAAGTCAAGTGATGAAATCCCTCTATTAGTGTACAAAAGATAAACAAACAGCTAGAATTTCTAAATAGCAATAATATTAATAATAATTTTTTTATATAGCGCTTTTCTTCGCAAGTATTCAAAATCAAAGCGATTTACAATGGAAAACTTTGAGGCTCATAGCTACTATTATGCAGCTCTAATCCCTTTATCCTGAGAACCATGCAAGAGGGCAGAAGGTCCCATTTTAAAGTCTTTGGTATGATTCGACCGCTGATCAAACCCACGACCTTCCAGCAGGAAAGCGGGTGCTCTACCAAATGAGCAAACCAGTTGGAAAGTTTTTTTAAGTTAATTGACTATAAGATCTAATGTTTATGCATTACTGTGAACCAGATGCATTACTGTGAACCAGTCTTAAAACAAAAAAAGATGAGCATATTAAAGTAGTCTGTCATGCACTTGAAAGGTTTACATGATTTAGTGCATTGTAAATAATTTGAATAATTGTATGTTACATAAGGAAAATGATTTCTTACCACACATGTAGCTCCATTGAGACAACGGTCAGCGCAATCATTGATATCTGAAAATATTGACAGTATTAACCTTAGGTAACATGCACAATAATGAAGCATTGGTTTTATGGTCAAAACGGACTCTCTTTTCTCTTTTAAACCATTACATCGAAACATCCACAAAGCTACATCAAAATTTAGGACCTACAGTAGCAAAGTAGTAAAATTACATAACAAACCATAAATAGTAAGTATCAAATCTTAATTACGTAGACTTTGAGAAGAATACATCTCATGCATTTTTCAAAATTGTTATCAATAATAGTAGGCTACACATTTGTTATCACACATAAAGGACCGGACATCTAGCAGACATAGATATGTGAAAGAGCATGGAATTCTAAGTAGAATAGTTTTTAAATTTGTAAAAAGCTTTTTTTAGATTTTAAGTTATGACTAAAGCAAATTTTTATGATCTGTTATTTTGTCCAGAATTTGTGATATACTAAGAGCAACACATCTCAAAATCTTTATATAATTCTTTAAATTCTCTTCTTCAAATTCAGCTACTTGTGCATTTCAGAATTTCTTTTCTAGATACATGATGATTCGGGTGTGACAAAGTTCCATCAAATTTTGCCTGAAGTCCAATTCTATATTTTAGACAACATTGACAGAGGAATAAAAAAACAGAAAGGTTTTACAGAAGCTAATGAAGGATCCTTCCCCCCATTGATGTCACACATTATTGCACAATAACAGCTAAACAAATTTAAATGCTGTAAATGGGTCAATTTTTAACTAATTTTGATGGAATTATTTGCTATTTTAATGATTTAGATCAAATTTTAAATTAATTAAGCCCATCCATGTTGCCTCTAGATGTCTACAGTCCTTTAAGATAAGCATAAGCTACGTGTACTTACTGACTTCACAATTTTGACCAGCCCAACCACGCTGACAGTCACAGAAATAATCTCCGACTGTATTAAGACATTGCAAAGCATTCACACATGGCTGGTCTGCACATTCATTTACATCTGCAAGTGGAAACAATAGAACATCTAACAAATCAGAACAATTCTTTTCATATTTACATAATATGAAATATATCTGACCAAACAGAAAAAATTATGTTCATATTCACATAATATACAAAAATATTTGACCAAACAGAACAATTCATTTTCATATTCGATATTATGCACTACAATATTTAAAAATTCAGAACAATTCTTTCTTCATATTTGCATAATATACAAAAAAAATCTAACAATCAGAACAATTCCTTTTGCATAATATGCAAAAATTATCTAACAATCAGAACAATTCTAACTAACTAATTCGCACTGCAGTATTTAACCAATCGGATTAATTCTTTTTATATTTGCATAATATACAACAAAATATCTAACCAATTAGAACAATTCTTTTTATATTTGCATAATAAGCACCACAATATTTAACCAATCAAAACAATTATTTTCATATAAAAACTGTAGAGGTACATATTATTCCACAAAGGCATTGATGAAAACCAAAACCTTTTTGAGAAAAAGAAAACAAAACAAGAATCCAGTTTGGCTGTTTCAAAATTATATCACCAACTTTAGAGATGGTATTCATAATTAAATCTCATTAGTTAAGAGGCGCTATTGTTTCAAAACAAATCACAATGACAACAGAAAGTAAATGCCATGTACATACACATGTCATCAATGTATTACAAGAGCCTGCCTATATCAGTATATTATACAGCGTGTGTATGAAGATTAGTACATGCACGTTGTACATACAGTATGTATGTGTCGTAACATCATGACACAGCGAGTTACTCAGAGCTGTACAAATTTGTCGTTAGTTTAATAATGGAGCTATTAAGTGAAATTAACTTGGTTAATAGCTCCATGTTTGTATTCAAATGAGGGGAAAAGACAAAGAAAATGTTGCATCCTTGATGAGACTCAAAGTTGTTATGTTTGGCACAAAAGCAAATCTGAAACACATCGCCTTATCCATTACGCCACAGCAATGCTGTATTGAATTTGTTGCTGTATTGTAAATATAGTGCATAATATGATCAAAAGAGGTGCATATAGCCATTGGTTGAAATTTCAACCAATCAAAAAATTAGAACTGAACTTTCTTATGCCAATATTGCACCTTTAAACATTTAGGCAGAAATAAGGTTCTGAATGCAGAGGGTGAATGTAAAATAATTCTTTACATACATTACAAATGCTTTTTGCATTCACATCCATGTACTACATTGTTATCATTTCTAAGGTTATTTCATGGCAGTTGGCTCACAGAGATGGAAAAAATGTATGGTTCTGGAGGTTATGACCGCAAGAAAATTGTGAATTCGTGGGAAGGAGAAACCGTTTTTTTGTTGTTGTTTTTTTTTTTAATAAAACAACAGTATATGTGGTAGATATGTGCTCTGAAAACATCCCCCATGTAATTGTGCAATGAAAAGTACATTAATCGCAAAAGAAGGAAGTATATAAAGATACATTCACTACATTAATATTATTTTTCTCGTAATTGTTCGTGGGAAGATTTTTGACACTTTATTCAGAACCATGGGAAATTCTATAATTAATTCCAACTCAGCAGGCACACATTCATGCAAACTTAATTTATCCTACCTTTTCACTCATCGTAACCACCAGTCCTGAATGGTTTGGAAATGTCAGGAATTACTGTTTTATATTTTTTCCACATAAGAAAGGTATTTGTTATCGCTATAGTTTTTTTTTTTGCATCAGATTAAATCTAACTTGATTCAAAATTTTCTTACGTTAGTTTTTATTGTAGTCAATTTACTGCAAAGGTTTAGACATCATTTATCTTTACAATCTTGTGTCTTATAACCTAATTAATCTGTGCAGATTACAAAATAGGCAACGCCCACCAAAGCAACGCGGTAACTAGGTAGGTGGGGCAAACAAACCTCAAATCCGCAATCATGCATGACCAACACATTGACATTTAAATGTTCATTCGGCCTTCCGCAAGTTTTGATCCATTTATGGCACTTCTCTGGATCTTTTGAGTTTTTAACAAAATCCGTTTGATAACCGTTCTGAATAACTGGAATCGGATTAACAAAGCCTGTAGTGGGCCCGTAAACGCAATTTTTGTTTACCATTTTGCCGTCACTCTGCCTGTGTGTGCACTTGTTTTGTACAGTATATGCTTTGACAACATTAGCGCATGCCCCTAGCTAGCTATACTGGCCGCATAGAATGTTTCCCCCACTTAGTTACATAGATTTTGTTGCTGGGCAAATTCATGGAGTGATTGGTTCAAACAAGTTGTCACTCATCAAACCCAGAGAAGTTAATTGGGGCCAGCTTGAAACGGTCTGATAACATTTTACATTTTACAAGACAAAATGTCTAAACCATTTCATTACAAAACTAAGAAGAAAGTCACCAAGGCCCTCACAATTGCTTTCTTCATTATCTAGAACAGTATGCTTGTCTAAAGGCTTTGTATGATCACAACTTCTGCTTCCATCCAACTTTGAAACAAAGCATTAGCCGCAGAAAATGTTTCTACTTTGTAAAAACTTCAAAGTGACATACATGGATCAATGAAAAAATGCTATCTCCGACGAGCTATTTCAAATTCTCCGAAATGTATTGATTTCATTTTGTAGCAAAATCAATTTTCCTACACTTTTTACCGCTTATGTAATAGTGGAATAGATAGTATTCATATTGGAATCAATAAATTGTAATTATACAAGGACATGCAAAGTTTCCATGGCATGATATACATACTTAATATAGATTATTTGGATAAACTCTAAAGAACCTTTCCCTTCATTTTAATAAGTGAAGAAGGGGGTCATACTAAGTATATATGTTGACAGTTGCAGACAAGATGGGATAAGCCAGGTTTTAATGAACACTTATCAAACAAACAGAGAAGTAAACTTGAATAAATGAAACAAAGATCACATTAAATATTACCAAAATGCAGCTGATTGGTTGGGTAACAAAGAAAAATTTTCCCAGCAATTGATTGGTCGAAGTACTAAATAAATCACGCTTAGCTTAACTCTTGTTTGAAAAGGTCGCACTGGGTAGTTTGAAATTAAAAGTAACCTTTTCAAAACAAAATTATGTTGCAAAAAATTGAGATATTTGAATGACTTTATGACTGACTATTACCCTCATTGTTGTTCCGAAGCTGTGCAAATATACGCCTGATGGTATACTACAAAACATTTGTGTATTAATTCACATAACATTGTCCAGTGCAATTTGTTGCCAGAAGCATTTTTTTTGTTTTCAGGATTTTTTTTTTTTTTCTTACCAAAGTTACAAGTTGGCCCTTCCCAGTGGACTGAGCACAGACAGTCAAATCCATTCTCTAGGTCTACACAGGTGCCTCCATTTTCACACGGCGCCCTCAAACAGTCATCAGCATCTGATGATTAGAAAAAGTGACTGATGTGACGTGACGAAGGATGCGATCACAAACTACAACAAAATGTTTTTGGTATATTTATACATATGATACAAATTCTGTATAAAACTATCTGAATTTTGCAAAAGATCAGCAAAATTTTATATTGCAATATGCTCTCTTGCAAGCAGTGCTAATTTGTTTTCAAACCTTTTAGCCATTTTCTTCACATAAAATAGCTCATAATCACTATTTATTTAGGGTACACAAAAGCATAATAAACCAATATGACTCTTCTGGAAAATTTTAGAGGAAAAATAAGAGAGACAAAGAAAGAATAGCACTACAAAACAACAAGAAAAGGCCTCAATTATATAGTGACCTTCCAAATTATTCTCAAACACTGTGTAATATGATTCAGTGTTATATAATGTGTAACATGATTCAGTGTTACATAATGTGTAATATGATTCAGTGTTATATAATGTGTAATATGAATCAGTGTTACCTAATGTGTAATATGAATCAGTGTTACATAATGTGAAATGTATGATGAGATTTTAGTGTAGTATGATTAATATAAATGTGTAATATGATTCAGTGTTATATAATGTGTAATATGATTCAGTATTATAAAATGTAATATGATTCAGTGTTACAAAGTGTATATGATTCAGTGCTATATGTGTGATATGATTCAGTGTTACATTATGTGTAATATGATTCAGTGTTGTATGTGTAATATAATTCAGTGTTACATAATGTGTAATATGATTGATACATAATATGTAATATGATTCAGTGTTGTATGTGTAATATGATTCAGTGTTACATAATGTGTAATATGATTCGGTTTTATATAATGTGTAATATGATTCAGGGTTATAAATGTGTAATATGTTGTATAAATCATTCAGACTGTGAGGGTAAATTATTTGACTTTAATATGATTCAGTTTACATAATGTGTACTCAGTGTTATATAATGTGTAATATGATTCTATAATGTGTAATATGATTCAGTGTTATATAATGTGTAATATGATTCACAGGTGGGACCCATCCAGCCCTCACTGCAAAATGTGTAATATGATTCAGTGTTGTATGTGTAATATGATTCAGTGTTACATAATGTGTAATATGATTCGCACATGAATCCTGATGTAAGGTCAACGCACTGTCCATCATGAGCGCATGGATTTGAGTCACATACTCTACTAGCTAAACGGAGAAAGCAAAGATACGGAAATCAATGAATCTGAGTGCCATTTTCATCACCAAAGTATTGTTACAAAGAAATATACAAATTTCATCTTGAAAATGATATTAAATCCCACTTCAATTCTGCTGCTGTCTAGAGTTCAACACTGCTTTGTTCATACTATGGTTTTTTTTATTTAGTTTTTTTTTTTTTTCTGTAGTTCTTTTTTATTTTCATTTATTACATTTGATAAAGTTCAGTTTAATTCAGCTTCATAATTCTGCTTCTGCCTTTTCCATTTTATTACTTTTCTGTCCAAGTATGTATAACAGATCTCTTTACATTCAAATATCAGTTTTTACTAGTTTACATTCATGATTATGCAAACTAATGATTACTCTTTACCTTAGCCATTATTTTGAAATGAAATGAAATGAAAAAAATAAAAATAACCTGAGAGACAACTTGGCTGCCTCTGATTTCAGAATCAAGCGAAAAATCTTAATTAAGTATAAAGTATCTAACTGATGATTTCATATCAAAGAAGTGTACATGAAATATGATGAACTCACCGATTTCACAATTAGTGCCAGTGTATCCCTCAGGGCAAATGCATGAATAGCCACCATCCTCACTATTAACACAGACTGCTCCATGCTCACAGGGCTCATGACGCCAACATGCATCCAGGTCTGCAATTTGTAAGACAGCAAGTATTTCAAAGGATTAGTTCAGGGGTCAGGCATGTCCATCTTATATGAAGGAGGACTTCAAAAATACAAAATGAAAGAAAGCATTCACAACTCGTATTCCATGAAGGAGATATTCAAGTTTAAAGCTGTCTTATCTGTGCAGAAATGACTGGTGTAGTAAGTCTACTATGGAAAGTTGGCATCTTATCCTCACATTCTCAGACTTTTTTCAGGTGGTATATTGCAAATACCCTTCCTAGATTCAGTTTTACTCCTTTTTTGACATATCCCATGGTTTTTGAGCCACAAAATATAATACAATACATAAAGACTTTGAGGAATCTGAAGCTATGACATCACAACTAGTCTAAATGCAGTTCTTTCTACACAAATTATACCAAACTTTACACTAGGATATCTTCTTAATGGAATAAGATTTTAGAATGTTTTCTTCACCATTTTGTTTCTTTTGAAGTTCTCTTTTATATACAATAAACCTGTTTGATCCCTGAACTAATCCTTTAATTACTAGTAAAACCTCGTAAATTATGCTCCTTGGACCGAGCATTAAATTCTGAGCAGGACATTCTCTCTTTTTTTCCATAAGCATATTTTGTTTTCTGAGTCATAGCTAATTTTAAGATTCAAAGATTCTAAATAAATACAAAATTTTGACAGAGTTAAACTTTTGTAATTTTAACTTTTGCCTCAAATTCAGCAATTGATGACTTATTACATCTGCCTGCCAGATACTGTTCTCCCAACTGTCATCTGGGACCTGCAATCGAGGGAGGCCATGGCTGCGTTTCAAGGATACTTTGAAGCGGAACTTGAAGCACCGAAACATTGATCCAAAGGATTGTTTTTTTCTTTTTCAAATAATAGATCGACCTGAGACTGCTATGTGCTCCTATAACTATTGAGAATGGTAACGACCTTGAAGGACAGTCTTCATCGAGATTCGACTGATGATGACATCTGTCTAAGAAGTATCAATATATATTAATTTTTAAAGCTTTGCTTTCAGTTTCTAATACAGATGAATCTTTGTTTGAACAGAATTGAATTCTCTTTTAGCTCTATAAGGAGCCCTTCATGAAACCTCATCCTGCATTCATTTTTAAAAGATTAGTTTAGTGGATAAACATGTCCATCTTGTATGAAAAAGGATTTCAAAAGAAAGCGAAAAGTGAAAAAGCATTCAAAATTCTTTTTCCATTGAGGATACATTTAATTTAAGGTTTAATATCATTTGTTTAGAAACGACTGAAATCAGACTGGTTGTGTTGTCGTCACATCCCCAGATTCCTTTCTTTTGGGTATTATATCATATATTGTCCTGTGATTTTTGGCTTAAAAACCATTGGATATATTATGAAAGTAGTAAAACAGAATCTAGTAAGGGTAATTATAATAGACCACATAAAAACAGTTCAAAAAAAAATCATTCAAATGGTAAAAATATTCAATACATTTTCTTTAAAATACATTAACAATTGACAAAATTTCGATCACTGAACTAATTCTTAAAAAATCACATTTTAGGTTTGATTTGGTTAGGTTTGTTGATGTTTAACTGCACTCCAACAGTCAGAGTCAAATGTGCCAAGAGGGTGTTAATAAATAATGGTGTAAAAGTAAGGGTAGTGAGGAGATGGTAAGTTTGTAGGAGATAAGGGGAAAAGCTGAATGTGGGAGAAAAACGTTGGGTGAAAAGAAAGGGGTGTGTAAGGTTAGGTGTAGAAGGGGAGGAGGGGAGGAGATTATATGAGGAGGGGAGGAGATTATATGAGGAGGAAGAGGTTGTTGTTGCGGAGGAAGTTGATGATGTTTGAGTAAGAATTGTTTTCAAAAAGGTCTGAGCTTGAGGAGAGAAGAGATCTGGAGTTCTGGTATAGGGGACATTTAAGAAAATATGCTTGATGGAGAGATCAATGTTGCAAGTGGGGCAGAGAGGGGCAGGGGAGCCGGATAAGAGATGGGAGTGAGTAAGAGAGAAAAACCACATTTTAAGAGTAAAAAGTGACCGAACATGATATATTTCTTACCTCGGTCGCAGAGTACGCCTCCCCATTTGAAGTCACAATTACATTGCCAAGGCGATGAGCAGGACCCATGCACACACCCTGGATACAAAATGCACTGGTCACAGCGATCCCTTGCCACCCTGAGCGACATCTGAAAGAGCAAGAAATACAGCTGTAACTATACACCACGCTCTACTTTGAGAAACATATTGGATAAATAAGATTCCTCTCTTATTACACCAAAATAAAGACTTACATGGTTTAAGTAACAAGTTTATATGGTGCATTATCTTTAAAAAAAACAACTTTATAATCTTCCTATATATATATATTTATGTATGTATGTATGTATGTATGTATGTATGTATGTATGTATGTATGTATGTATGTATGTATGTATGTATGTATGTATGTATGTATGTATGTATGTACATATGTATGTATGTATGTATGTATGTATATATATATGTATATATATATATATATATATATATATATATATATATATATATATATATATATATATATATATATATATATATATATATATATATATATATATATATATATAAAAATATAGTAAATAAGAATAGTAACAAAATAATGCAAGACAAAGATACAGAATAAATTATTTAAATGAAAGCAAAAAAATTAAAAAAATGTAAATGTTGCAACTGTTGAAGGGTAAGGTTGGAAAATAAAAGAAGAAAGTCTTGTTTTTAAATGAATGTATATTCTATATCAAATCGAATATTAAAGATTTAAGGGATCCAACTTCATACTATAAAGCCTAAGCCGGAAAGTGAGGGCATGTTTTTCTTGAGTCTCAAGTACTGAAAATCTTTGATACAAATGTTCAAATGAATCCTAATCATTTCTGATGAATACTGAAGTAATTTTACAATGACACAAGTACCAAACATAGTACCTATGTTATTTGAAAATTTCCTGGACTTGGCAAAACCAAAATGCCCTCACTGTTGAACTGAGAGCGTCTTTAACTTCTCAGACGCAATTTTTTTTCATTCTCTGCCAAAACCACTGGAGGACCTACAAGACTATTGGTGCATTCCTTGCAGTACAATGTTTATACCACCTGTTTGTATCATATCCAATTCAAAATAAAAGGTTCATGTCTCCATCAATCATATTCAAACATACATGTAGTTTTTTTTCAATTTAAATTGACAATACCGAGCTTTATTGCAATTAAAAACTCTACCTTTCTTCTTAGCTACTGTGAGGTTATCCTTAAAAAATTGTTTGTTTACAGTAACCCAACTTTTTGCTTTTAATTTCATCAGAAATGACGTTTTATTGTGAGCAGTATATCTACAGAATAGAAAAAACATAATTGCCAATACAGTACCTGCACTCCCCCGGCACATTGCAGTATCCATGCAAAGAATCACAACCCTGTTTGCAAATTGCTGTGAAAATGAATATCATACAAAATTGAATTTCACTTATATTACATTGGGTTGTTCTACACAATAACACAAATTCTCAACAACAGGACAAATTCTCCAATGACAGGACACTTAATAAAAATTGTCAAAGCTGATGATGAACAAATTTAAACACAAAAATCCTGTACTTCTAAGACTAATCAGGTTTTAAATCACTGTAAATTACATTTAGTCCTGAAAAGGGGTGTGTTTTGGTTTGCTAAAAAATAATATTGCTTATTGTTAAATGTTGTTTAAACATTCAAAGATCATTAATAATAAAAAAATTTGAAATTTATGCAAAAATTCTGTTGTATAAACTGTTTTATTTTCTGTTTTAAACTTTTCCAAAAATTCATGTTTGAAAAATCTACACAAATTTCTTGGTAAATAAATATAAACATGTTTTTGTTATATACTATGTAGACAAGTGCAATTGTCCAAATCTAATCGATTTTTGCTCATACCTAGTCATATTTTATAAATCATTTGTAAGATATGTCAAATTTTGTAATTTTTGTGACTTTTTGAACATTTTGTTAAAAAACCATATGATCCACTCCTTTATCGTAATCAAAAGTTTTAAAAATCATTACGTAGCGAATAAGTTGGTCTTTCACATGAATTCACAATAAAAGACATACCCTCTCTCTAAGTCACAAAAACATTGTTATTGCATCATGACTCAAGTTATATTTATAATTTTTCACATTTACAACCCAGACACAAAAAATGGGGTTCTTGTAAGAAGGTGCAGAAAGTTCCTTACGACTCGTTGCAATAAGAAATTGAGAGTGGGAAAAATAGGAAGGCTCATCTGATGGGGCTTTACTATCTGAAACCAACCCAGAAGAGGCCAGGGAAATATAAGAACCTGTTGATATTGATAGCATGCTTTTTGAAATGGTGAGTGTACTTTTTTTCATAATGGCACACTAAAGTACTATGCATAGCCTAGTGTGCATCTCTTTAAAATTAAACCCTATAATTTAGCTGGCTTTATTTGCTTGTAAAGATTAGAAACGACAAAAATGGGTCACTAAAATTCAGTGTACGTGTAATAAACATAAATTGTCCTTTTTAAAGTAATTTTGATGAAACTATAAATATCAACCACTAATTCATACTGCCACAGTATACAGTATACCCCATATACCTATTTTGCAAAATCCCAATTACATGTTTTTAGGCTGTGGTGCAGTGGTGTAGAATAAAATCTTCAGGGGAAAGGGTCCCATGTTGGGGGCAACAGACCCATGTGGGGGGTAAGAGACCCATGTTGGGGAAAGAGACCATGGTGGGGCCAAGCAGTCCCATTTTGGGGAAAATCCTTTATTTTTGAGCAATTTGGATCCTGGAAGGGGCCATATTTTTGGGGGCCAGCATTACCCTGGTCCCCCCTCCCAATATAAACTAGAACAGTAAATACCGTCATGGTATGCATGCCCATGCAAATTGACACCCATATCATATAACCCGGCCAATTATAAAAATGGCATCTCACACTAAGTCCCACATGGCATCCCACCCCATGTCCCACACAACATCCCATCCCATCCCTTGTACCACATGGCATTCCTCTATATCTTCCACATGGTATCCCACCCCATGTCCCACATGGGATCCCATCCCATGTCTTACATGGCATTCCACCATATGTCCCACATGGAATCCTATCCTATGACCTGCATGGCATCTCACCCTATGTCCCACATGGATCCCATTCCATATGCCAAATGACATCCCACCCCGTGTCCCACATGATATCCCATCCCATGCCTTGTCCCACATGGCATTCCAACATATCTCCCACATGGCATTCCACCATACATGTCTCACGTGGCATTCCACCATATGTTCCACATGACATTCCCCCTATGACCCACATGGCATCCCACCCTGTCCCACATGGATTCCATTCTACATGTATGTCCCACACTAATCCAGCCATATATACCACATGACATCCCTCGCTATGTCCCACATGGCATCCCTCTTTATGTCCCACATGGCATCTCTCTCTACGTCCCCCATGGCATTCCACTATATTTCCTGCATCAGTGGCTTCCCACCTGATGTCCCACATGGCATCCCACCTTATGTCCTATATTGGATCCCACCATATGTTCCACATGGTATCCCTCCCAATGACATCCTACTTTATGTCCCACATGGCATTACATCCCATGTCCCAATGGCCTCTACCCTATGTCACACATGGCATCCCAACTTATCAAACACTGTGTTACTCATGGCATCTCACCCCATGTCCCACATGACATCCCACCCCATGTCCCACATGACATCCCATCCCTTGGCATTCCATCCTATGTCCCACATGGCATTCCACAATATATCCTACATGGCATCCCACCCCATGTCCCACATGGCACCCACCTCATGTCCCACATGACATCCCATAGGCTCCATAAAAAGTCTCATCCTAGCTATCAGTCCCTGATTGAGCATACTATGTATGAAAGTGTCATCATATAATAACTTACATGGAAATGACACATTGAATAAGAAAAAAAAGTGTAGTCAAATAATTATGCCTGATATAGCCCTTGGTGTATACCACATTGTATATACTATATCATATGGCCCCCATTCATGTCCCAGATGGCGTCCCTCCCTATGTCCATATGCAGTCACATCCTGTCACACTCCCTGACTGAGCATACTAAATATAAAAATCTGGTCAGTACATATACTTGTAGTTAATCTACCTACTGTGGTGTAGCGGTTATCATACCTGTCTACAGACCACGAGGCCCTGGGTTCAAGCCTGGGTTGGGTAGACACGCCAGTGCACCACAACTGGTTATTAAAGGCCGTGGACATTGACTTGGTTGTCAATGTTATGTCTGTCCGTACGTCATACCAGTGTTCTTGTCCGGGTTGTATTAAGCGTCTCAACAGAAGTAAAATTGTAAAAGACATTTAGCATAACCTGACTACATAAAAGTATTTTAAAAGCTTCCAATGGCTAAATTTAAGTCATAAACTGAAAATTTCAAGTCCCAGCATAATAAATGAGGTATATTTGCTAATTTGCATATCATTTGCATAACATTTTTATTGAAATAATGGTGTAAACATTTCCTTTTTATATTATATTAGTTTTGTGCATCATAGAAAGAAACAATGCATGTTAATGGGAAAGTATAGTGCCAAATCCTATCAGATACAACATTGGCAGAATCAGGTCAATTATTAGGTCAAAAAGGTCCAAAATGTTAAAATTGATGTATGAATTTTTCCTTGCTTTAAAAATATCAAAAGTAGTATCACATGAAAGGTCCTTCTTTTAACAATTTATAAATTCTATCAATAATTTTTTTTTAAGTAGCCACAAGAGAGCAGAATATCACAAAGCAGTTTTAGGACATCTAATATTCTGAATTAATGACCTCATTTACATAAATTTGCATATTTGACCAACCAAATATGCAAACCAATGTAAAGTCCAGTCTTAGCTTTCATATAACATAAACTTGTTACAGTAGAAAATTAAACTAAATTTGTGAAAAAGTCCCCTTTCTAAAAAGTTCCCTAAAATAACACTGTAATCTCAAATGCTCGGGTAGAATAAGGGTTAAGTGACTTCAATATCAAATTATTAAACTAGACCCAAGCAATACCATGACTTACATGTATGTTTACCCTAAAACCCTATTTTGGTTTCTTTTTCTGGGTGTGGCATCGATTCTCAAACCCCTAGTCCTTCCCCTTCTTAGGATGCAAATATACTAAAAGAATTGCATTCTGGAGGTCGGACATCGGGGAATGTTGTGGTGGACAACACGTAACAATGCTTTTTTGACGATTTCAAACTTCAGTCAAAGGGAAAAACAAACAGTCAGTTATCATTGCAGTCAATGGGAGAAAACATAATTTTTTTAATTTTTTAACAAATACTGGAGATAGAATTTATTTTTCTACAAATATGTTGCGAATTAGATGATAGTTTCCAACGTATGTGAGTACAATTAATTTTCGCTGACTGGCTGAGGCGACACAAAGTATTCATAAAAATATCCCATTAACTGTAATGATAAAGTTTCCCCTCCAACTTGACAAAACCATACACGATTACGTTGACTCCGAGAATAAACACAAACCTGTCTCACAAAAGCTTCCTGTCCATCCCTCATCACAAACTCTATCTCCGTTTGTGTCACAGGAATAATGACCAAGTGGGTCATTTCTGGGTTTACAATACTTCTGACACTCTGGCCCATGGTAATGCTGGTCACAGTTAACTTTAACTTCAAAGGTGATCTGGACTGTTGGTCCATTATAGCTAAGATGCACCCAGTCTGGTCCCGGCGCTATTATACCCGACTGGACAGCTCGATCAATGAGGCACGAAGAACCTAGAAAATAGATACAAAGGTGGGAATCTTCAAAATTGTTGCACAGGAAAATTTTCAATACATTGTTCTACATAATCATGCTTACAATCCTGAACAAAACTGTTGGAACACTTGTGTGGAAATCTGCACTGTTCTTATAAACATCTTTTTCTACTCTTTATCATTTATCATCTAGGCCTATACATCATAAATAGTGGCACATTTTTTTTGTGGTTGTTCTTTCATATTCTATCATTTTTAACTAAAATTTTCTATTCTTAGGGCATTTGCACATTAATATCTTAAACCCCCCCCCCCCCACCTCCTCCCTCCCACCCCATTCAATGTTAACCAATTTCCCACTCAAATTAGTCTAAAACACAACAAAACCAACATTGGAAGAGGGGAGGTGAGGGGGGAGAGGTCAGAGTTTAAAATCGATGTAGGAAATAACAAAAATCACAACACTAAATATTTAGGTCTTTGCGATACTGAACTGTTCCAACAGTTTTGTCCACGATTGTAGTTCTTTTTGCAAATATCTAAGCTCTTAAAAAGAAATTATTAGTCTTTAAGAGAAACATTTGTGGTGCAGTTGATGAGGAGACCCATTGAATAAATTAGACCCATTACTTTTTCTTGCTATTTAAGAAAATTGTTCCAATCTGTTTCCTTCACTAGCATAACTACAAGTAGTACGAATCTTCATACTCGAAATCCTTCACTCTGAATCTCTGTTTTAGAGTATGAACGATTACATACATAATCCATTTACACACTTAAGCAAAGCCAATGGGCTTCAATGTGAGTTTAAAGAAAATTGCCCAAAATTTTTCAGCAAATTGATTTTTGATATGAAGACTTCCATATTTTAACCTGAAAATCAGCACACTGAATCTCGAATTTGTTTTACACATTGTGAATATCGTAATAACTCAATTCATATCCTAAAGGATACACATTTTTTTTTAAACCAAAGTTTTTACACCTTTTTTGTAAGTCTTGACAAAAATTGTAACATGCATGTAAGCATTATTTCCAATCAATAAGATGGAATGCTTGCGTAAAGAAATTATTGACATATTTTGAGTGCGTATCTGCATCCTCTGTGCAGCCTTGAGCGTATGAACGCACCCAGTGTGCGTCCTACATGTGTGTTACTTATGTATGACACGTACAATTTGCATGTATTAATATTAACAAAAGAATAAAGGTGTTGAAGTAGACAGATTCGAACAATTATAATAGTGCGCAACAACACACAATTGTCGCGTCTTGTAACAAACACGCATGGTGATTATTTTGTGTATCTGCGCCAGTTTTGGCCCCTCCCTTTTTCAAGTTGTACGCACGCGTTTCCAACATTAGTTACAAAGCTATCATCCTGTGCACAAGACACTAAATTTCTTCCATAGAATTGACCATTTTTACAAAGAATTCGAGAAATCTATCAAAATGTGAGTTGATATAATTTTTTAAGGTTTATGCTTGTATGGTTATATTACAGTGTAGGCAACAGTTGAGGGCGTCAGTGTTAATTTTCATGTTCTTTTGTGACCACTGTACTGTAGGAGAGGCTATGTATTAGTGATCGTGTCTACTAGCAACAAGGAACTGGAAGTTTTCTTATTTAACACTCTGAATTTGCCTTGAGTCAAGAGTTAATAAGAGTTATCTCTTTCGTCACAGAAAAGAGTTGATGGATGGTCTGTAATCTTAAATTACTTCAATTTAATATTTCTTTTTTTACAATTCCTGAAATATGGCACTTTATCTGATGGAGTGAAAAGAGAGGAAAGAATAGATAATGATAAATTGTGTTACACAGGTAATTGGTTAAATTCAAACAAAAGAGAGAAACATGTTACAATACCATCACAGCGTTGGTCATCACTGTTTCTGACTTCAAGAACCAAAGTATATGTTTGCTGCAAATACAAAAAAGTTGCATAGGATTATCAATGTAGTTTATTTTAGTATTCGGTCATCCAGGCATTTTCAACATCGGGGACTCTTTGTCAGTGAAAAAATGCTACGATTTGTGCACAAGTAAATACCACGCTTTAGCCTTAGTAGGGCACGATACATATATTTCAAACTTTGAAACAAAAAGTTTTTATGATATTTCCTCCAAATTTGCAACAATTTCCTGCAAAAATACCCAAGCGAAGGTAGAGATTTAGGCATCTAAGGTGACTGATTTCAAACTGGCTGTAATGGTAAACAGCTTTGTTTTCACAACAAACTGTTTGTTTAGATTTAGGCTATGCACGTTATTATGACATCATCCCGAATACTGAAATTAATCAATTTGATTTCAATAAAAATTATGCACTTGTCAATTGTCTGACTCACCCCTACACCCCAAGACAAGGTGAATCATTGCGCCAAAGTGGGTAGGACAAAACATGTACATTGAATGCACCCCTCAGTCACTTAGGTGATTGACATTTTTGTAAAAAGACTTAACCTCTTACTATCACCTCTGTAGAATTTTAGTCAATGGTCTAAAATAAATTGACCAACCCCAGAGTCACTCTGGTGACTGACAATTTGGTACAATGACGCACCTGTGAGTCACTATTTTATGTCAATGACTCACCTTTGACTGACATTGCGAGGGTAGTAGGAGTGAGTCATACAACTGAGTGACAGGTGCATTAAGCCTAGTTATTATACACATCCCTCAGTACGGGTTGACATTGGGATTGCCAAACGAGGGATGTTATAGATTAGGTGTAATTCCTATGTTTTTTAGAATTCACACGTTGTAGAAAATTGATGATTAAAAATAACTTATTCTGGATATTCTTATATCAATTAGTCTAAATATACACTTTTTCAGAAAACTTTCCCAAAATCTTTACCTACTGTATTTAGCACCATGACGGGATAAAGTTCCCCGAGATTCATATTTTGGTTGCCATTTTCTTAGTCAACACACATTTGTGATTAATTATTCAATGTCCGCAAATAAGTTTTAGAATGTTCAACAAAACAACAAGTTGATTTTTCGCTGACAACATGTTTTTTTGTTCTTATAATTTTATCAAATAGTTTTAGTAAAAAAAAAAACACTGTGCAAAAACAAATAAATAAAACATCAAGAAATGTTTAGATTATATAATTGTACTTTATAAGTATTATCTTATTTTTTTCCTCAAATAATGTAAATCATATTACCCCCACTAAAAAGTTATAGCCCAGATGGCAGTGTTTTGAACTTTGACCAAACTTTGGAGAACTCGTCAGACGATTTTTATGGAAGGTTTTGCAGCAAATTGTTGGGCTTTTACACTGTCATGACTGTAATGTCGGTAGAAAATCCATCGTTTGTACATCTCTTCAGAAAAAAAGAACAAATACTGTGGCTTATAAACGAAGAAGGGAGTCTTCAGCAAATGTGAGTTGAGTCAAAAAATGTAAGTAAGATTCACGAGTGGTCAAAAAAAAAGGAATTTTTATATACGATTCGAAAGTCGCGGTTGGTGACCTACCTTGTTATTTTTATGTATTAAGTGCATAGGTTGCCATAACGCTAGGAACACCTAAGACTTGGACGGCCAGCCATTACCAACGGCAGCCATACTAACACGGCTGGCTTCAGTCTGACGGTACTACGGGGAGCAGGCTACTACATTAAACCTAAAGTAACGTGTTAGCTAAAAAAACGTAAAATCACTCTGAAAACATTTGTTAACACTATTCAATTGACTATTAAACTTGAATTTTAAATTAAGTAAGCTAGCCCATGGAGCTATTTACTGAGCTTTATGCCTGGCTTAATAGTTCCTTTACTGTACTGCTTGTGATAGGACAAAGAAACTGGATAGGCTACATCACTGCACTTCAAACCAATTAGGCCTACTGTAGTACATAACCCTTTGTACACCAATTACGCGAATAATTTTTGAAAATGGGAAGGCAGTCTCTTTTTTCAAAAAATGAAGAGCGATTCACTTACCATCCATCCAAAATCAAAAGGAAAGGTAAGCCGGCCATCATTCGTTGTATGAACATCAAAATGAAAGGAATTACCGAAAAATACAGTTGTGTTTGATTCACCAAATGTGCAAAGTTGGTAAGTGTCTTGGTTTGTTTCGTAGTGTTTCAAACAAGCCACAAAAAATGTCCTGCAACTTGAGGAACAGCCGTTTGTTGTTTTTGGTCCATGACAGCACCGTCCATCAAATATTTCACCATAGGCATTTTGAAAGGAGGTTATTTGAACTTCAAACCTCCCTGATCCATCGACAAACTAAAATAATGAAAAATTAATGATAATGATATTAAAGTTATGGTGAGGGAGAGAAGAAAGCCTGAGGAGAGGGG
This sequence comes from Chiridota heheva, assembly GCA_020152595.1. Taxonomy (NCBI): domain Eukaryota; kingdom Metazoa; phylum Echinodermata; class Holothuroidea; order Apodida; family Chiridotidae; genus Chiridota; species Chiridota heheva. The sequence goes on along the minus strand of JAIGNY010002293.1, from coordinate 1,199,984 downwards.
CAGGGAGCCTGAGAAGAGGAAATGGAGCCAGAGGATTGAGAAGGAAGTCTGTGGATCGGGAGAAGGAAGGGGAGGGGAGGGAAGGAAAGGAAGTGAGGGGGAGGGATTAGTGATGGTAAATGGAAGGAGGAGGGAAGAGGAGGGGATGGAAGGCGATGGGGATAAAGGGGTGGCCGAGGAGGAAATGCGATCCTTTTTTAGATCAAACTTTCTGGTTTACAATTGCCCGTTTACCAATTACGTTCCTGACGGAAAATTTTAATCCCAAATCGGAATTTGAGTTGCACATAATATTATTCAACATTCTGTTTAGGCTTTTTAAGTATAGCAAAATATAAATGGAAATTTTTAAGCCATTCAAATTTCATAAAGGGATTCGACCAAATAAGTTAACAGAAAAATTAAAGACAAAATTACGGTCTGACGGTCCACCTTCTGTTTCTGTGCATTAGCTGCAACATTTCCTCAAAATTCTAAAATATAAGAAATCCGTATTCAAGATCCTTTTCAGGTATGGCTAAATTAATTTGCTTTGATTATTCGAAAAGAGATTTATTCAGTGATATTAGATTTTACACATGATATTGAGGAACTCGTACTCAATACTGGTGGCTGAAACCGCGAGTCTCTGAACTATTATTTCAACATTGAGTAACGACGTTTACCCATTTGTTATTGGTGTAGGTTCACCCGTGCGGTGCTACCCATTTTTTAAACCAACATATCTAATAATCTTACCCATCGTTTTAGCAATGTATGTTAGTATCATTCCCACAACTGAATAAAAACATATTATATCAACCTATCAGGAAATGATCAGTGTTGGTATGTTTGCTTTTTCGAAACCAAGTTTAAAAAAAAAAAAAAAAAAAACTTATTCGGCACAAAGATTTATTTTAGCCACAAAAGTCTTTTCTCAAAAAGCTTGATGAAGGATAAAAAGATAATAAAAAGGAAGTAAAATTTTATTTTCTGATAATATTTAGACCAACTGATATTTTTCATATTGTAGAAAATACGTAATACCCTTTCTTGCTTTCAGTGCATTAATCACTCCCGGAAAAGGCCGCTGACCCGCCAGTGTACGATCCTTTTCTAAATTTGGAATTTTCTTGACTTGATTACAGACTGGCTTTTTCAGCTTATTTCTTTTTCTCAAACGGATTTAGCTTTTTGCACTTGTACCAACCCTGGATATAACATGCTACGTATCAAAAGATGATTAAGTATTCAATTACCGGAAAAACACGATCATTATATACAAACAACATTTTAAGTTTATTCGTAGATGCTTTAAAGTGGATGGTATATGAAGGTAAACAAAAACAAAGTCCTCAGGCGCTACTTGGCACAACTATGCTGGTATGAGAATTTATGTTTTGCATCATTAAGGACCACTCACTTGGGATCACAACGAATGTAGTAGCATATTTACCGACTGACCAAGGATGACACATATATCCTTACCTTCCCTTCATTGAATTTAAAAACAACACTTTCAGGATCGACATAGAAAATAGTGCACTTTGTCTCAGGTGCTTTCAACACTGGTTTACATTAAAACAATGAGAAAATTGGCACGTAATAGTCGATGAAAACAATTATTTCATTAGTTATCATTAATCGAAAAGAAAAACACATTTCCCAGCCTTTATGAGTCGCGTTGGACTCACCAGGCCTTGGGATCGCATGATTATATTCTACAGGCCTACAATTTATAAGGGAAGGGTCTTTTTCAATCTGGGGTTTCAGATCAAAAACACAGGCCACATACAGAAACTGAATAAAACACTCTTTTCAAAGCTTTTATTGTATGTCAATAAAAAGTTATAAAGTTATAAATAAACAAATAAATAAAATAAAAAAATAACAATTAAAAAAATTCTGGCTTACGCCGGTGCCTAATTCCATTCATGTCCCGTAGCTTTCTGGAACTTCGCCCTTGTAAACACACCACGCGTTTTGGCTTTAATTTTTTTTAACGCATTCATATCTCTAAAATGCTTTGCCCCTAGCCCCCACCAGGGCCCTTGGGCTGAACCTTACACAATGGGGTTTATGCTACGCGCAAAGCATTGTCGCCTTACGGCGAAATACTTTTGGTTACCCCTCATCAAATATACCTCTCGCCGCTCATGTTTGGCTCCCCACAAACAAAATCCCGGCTACGCCAGTGATTTCAAGTTAGACTAAATATATATTAAGATGTGAAGACTTGTGTGATAAAATAAGAAGTTTTTGCGTTATCAAATGTTTTAAGATCTTATTATTTGGAAGATTCTTATAAACACAGAAAAGTAATAAAATTATCATACATACCTTTGCAAATAATAAAAAACACAACAACTATGAGTGAAGAAGAACTTCCTGTAATATCCATCTTAATTCACGCAGATTCCATCCAATAAATGGCTTTCAAAGTCAAGACGAATTAAAGCATATATTTATAACCTCAAATTTCCAACATTGGTAAACTTTATTAATTATATAAGTCCAAGTCATTTAAACTAGACATTGTATATTTGTGTATTGTCTTTATTGCGAAGATAGCGTTTACTTAATTCGTCATTGATCAATTGATAGTGGACAGCTTTTTGAACATGCGCATGCGTAGTCAAATTCGTCTGGCAGTCTGGTCTGATTTCATTATTACACGTCGTTTGTCCAAAAAGAAGACGTTTTGCATGGCACATCCCCAGCCGCGGCATTCTGGTAAATCGATGATAGGATGATATACTGTATAAAAAGTTTTTTTGATGGCAAATATAATAACAAATGTAACGACACGCAAGTTTTGGTATTGAAAATCGTTTGAATTGCAGTTCTTAGGCCTAAAGAGTTTTTGTCAGCAATTCATACCATACTGCCATAGCACACTATTATATACTGTGAGGGGCAGGGGCGACGAAACTGTGGAAATATTTTGAAAGTATGAGAGGACATTGGACATGGACACCCATTAACGTATATGAGCCGTGGTCGTCGTGTTGTTGAAGGACTTGGGGTTCCGTAACAACAAAGTTTTAAGAAAGTAAAATGAAAAGTTACCCAGAAATGGATCTAGGGCAGGTTCGACCGGGCCTCTTGACCCACCTGGAATTTTCGCGATACGATCGCTTAGAGCGTAACGTCAAGTTATCAATGCTGTAACTCTAATAACTCTAGCAGAATAGTGCTTTAAGATATTATACCTGCCACCATATATGGGCGGGATTTGTATACCAAAGGTGTGTGTGTGGGTGGGGTGGAATGGGGGGGGGGGAAGGAGGGGGAAGGGAGGAGGGATGGGGGAAGGCGGGCAAAGGCAAAATCATGAAGTCACGCTAAAATACAAAAAAATACACCACAGATATAAATTAGAAAAAAAGTGGGGGTAGTCCATTTTTACCACCTCCCCCCCTTCCCCCGTATCTCCATGAAATCCCGCCTATACCTGCCACTAAAGACTTCTCGGGTCCGCACGGTAAGCAAATGTTTATCTCCCCACCCCGTTGATTTTAGAAGAGATAATCAGAACATGAAGGACCGAGGGGAAAATATTTCCGAAGTTAATGAGTGCGCATGTGGCTACTCGGCCCGCATTAACAATACCCTTCGTGTATATATGAAATAATTTTCAGACCAAATTTAAACTAGTTAAAACTGCAGTATAGCTCAGTGAGGCTTTGCTAATCTGCACCAGTGGCGTGGTGGCGGGGGCAGGGGTAAAATACCCCCCAGTTAAGCTTTATGAGAGGGCGCCGAATGCTCAAAATCGTAACATTTTTTTTTATGGGGAAATTTACGTGTTGATCAAGAAGGCTTCGTAATGTGTATAAAGTAATTAACAACATTTAATGTTTTTCCATAACTTTTCTAAAAAAACTTCCTATACTATTAAACACGGAGTATCCCATTTTGACCTCCAAAAGCGCATGAATTCTCAACAGAAAAGATTAAATTTTCTGCCTTCGCCCCTGACGCCTGACCCTCACCATAGGCATTCAAGCGGAACTTTGGATTTCGCGCTTGGACACGGCACGTCGTCACCATGTGCCCCTGCCATAAAGGGCAAACCATTCTATTAAATACAACCAATGATTTTATTAGGGGAGGGTGGGGGTGGGTGGGGGAATAATTTTCGAGATGATTTTATCCAAATTTTGAAATTTGTGTGTAATTTTCTTCATATTTATAAAATTTGCCCAAATTTTCGTGCAATTAATTTCAGAATGTTTTCTTCAATTATTAAAAACTATCAAAATTTGGAAAATTTCCTTCCATTTTTGTGAAATTTTCTTCATTTTCGTATAATTGGGTTCAATTTTTGTATAATTTCATTTTCTTGAATGCATTTAGGAGACTTTGCCTATGATTGGAAAAGTTTGTTTAATTTTCGGAAAATTTCCTTCATTTTCGTTATATTTTGTTCAATTTTCGGGAAATTTCTTTAAATTTTAGGAAATTTCTTTAACTCACTGTACGGAAAATGTTGGCAAACCTTTATTAATATTTCCAATACCATTTCCAAATTGTTCTTTCAATCAGGGGTGGTGGTGGTGCGATTCCCTAATCCCCGCTTTTTACGCCTCTTAGTCCTATATGTCGAACGTTTATTTTACGAGCAGTTTTAAAGGGGCGCCAAAATAACATTGCCCCCCCCCCCTTTTAGTGAAGTATAAGAAGTATGAGTAAGTGAAGTACCCACCACGCCACTGTACTGCACTGGAACACTCGATACAAAAGGCAGCGCTACGACTGTACGAGCTTGCACTAGAAGACTGCGTCAGTCATAATCTTGGTGTATCACTGCACCCCCTCCGTTCCAGGGCGTAGGAAGGGTGATTTATCAGGAGGGGGGCGAGGGGGAGGAGATATCCCCAAAATGGCAATGGTAAGCAAAAACGTTGTTGCTAATCGGAGAATCTTCTTAATTTACGAGAGATCTCCTCATTTTCTTCAGTTTTCGGGAAATATTGCGAAATTTTCAATAAATTTACTAAGATTTTGTTCAATGTTACCAAAGTTTTTTCCCGTTACATGTTCCGTTACATTTTCTCAAAATTACTTCCCAACCGGCCAGAAAGCATGTAACCGGGCAGGTGAAATCTCCAGGGGGCAGCTTGCATCTTTCCCCCTCTTCCTACGTCTCATGCATACACACATTACTGCATTTGTTTTGGAATACGGCCAACAAGAATGATCACTCTTCTTACAGCCAAAGGTGCTCAACAGAATTTAAAATATTATGACTTTCTCAACTTTCATTAACTTTTACACATTCCACAACAAAATTTAAAAGCGCAGAAGTTTACAAAACTTGTTCAGTCATCCGCTATGAAATCAATCGAACTATTAATAACAGATTAAAGAAGAGTTAGTTATTAAATAAACCGCAATATATATATTATTAAGACAAGGTTACACATGAACATATATACAATACAAAGAAGCGGTGTTTCGAGGTAATATACCAGAAATATCTTTAACTATTTAGTACATTCCTGAAGTTTAATCATTATCAACTTTAAAAGAAGTTATATGTCTATCAGTTTATACTTAGCGCAAGCGTCTCGCTCGTGCAATCGATTAGCTTGTCGCAGGTGGCACACGCACGCGAATGTCGCGTGCCGCATACATGTTAGGCACACGCTTATTGAAAAACAATAAGTGTATATTTATCGAAGATAATCCTTCTTTGTGAGAAAGACCCGCTCTAAAAAAGGCGGCAAAGGGCAACAACTCAATGAATGGGTTTGAAAGGAATATATCGACCCCTTCTGCTTATGAATTTTTTTGAATATCCAAGGCGATTATAAAACTTCATGGCATAGTCGAAATATGACAGTTCCAGGGTTGCGACCAATATTTATTATAGTATGCAGGAATATGAAAATTAATTTGTATCATCTCCGATAAGACGTCTTAAAGAAATCGAATTTCTTAATTATGTGATTATGAGATACGTACATGTGGTTTAAGAGATAAGGCAAAAATTCAAATACAAGGGCAGGGATCATAACTTCTGATTATTCTATTGTGCAGAGAACTTGAATGGACGGATGGAAGGAAGGATAAACACAAACTAAAGTATATCATATTAAGTTTAGGGGTTATTATGATCAGAAGTGTAAGGTTGTTTTATTATATAAATTTTGTAATCGTCAAATTGAAGAAAGCTCAAAAAATTCCTCTATTATAGAATACGACTAAGCAGAACTGTCATGGTGGTCCCTATCTGCCCATGAAAAAAGATTAACTTAGTTATCTGGTTATTGTGCATGTTCGCTGCATAAGATATCTTTAAAAGTCAGGTATCTTAAAATACCTGAGTTTCTCCCGTCTCGGACTAATATCAGGCTATTTTAGTCTATAAACAATGAAGTGACTTATTTGATGGGGTGTGGTATAAAATGTACGTTTAAACAACAGAATAAGCTGTAAAAGCAGTACACGCAAGTTCATCTAATGCCATAAGAAGGCAATACAAATCTTATTTCGAAAATTCGTTAAGAAGATATTTAAATTAAATATGTCTCGGTTTTACAGAAACGGCTGAAATTAGACTAGTTGTGACGTAACATTCTCACATTCCTTAAAGTCTATTATATTTTTCCTGAGCTTTTGTGACTTAAAAACCATTGGCTTTGTAAGAAAAGTAATAATCAAAATCTAATAAGATGATTATAATTTTAATCACAATTGTTAACATAGTGAGGATGCTGGCGCCAACCTTCAACATTTTAATTGACATATACCAGCCATTTCTACACAAATAAGATATATAACTTTAAACTCCTTAACATAACGATTTTGTCAGTCAGGGAGAATACTAGACTTTTGGTGTAATAAGAAAATGATCAAAACTTGGAGCTTCGTATTCATTCAGATCTATGAAGGCCACCATTTTAACTTGTAATAACGTTATATCAATGGGATTTTTACTAAAGAGAACGGTGTATTGCGGTAATGTAACATTTGATGCATGTACTGCGGTATCAGCGATGACTAAGCCAACACAGAATCATGTGTCGAGAGGGTTGTTCAAAAGGTCAACAACCTGTCAACGGAAGTCTCTTGTTCTTTTATCGCGAAGTCCACGGTGAAATTGAAAAGTTCGCGGTCAAATCTAAAAATATTCATTTGATATCGGTTATTTCTTTCAAAAATATCCTCCGCGTTTCTCATTAAAATCCCCATTGACTTAACGTTATCATTAGTTAAAATGGCGGCCTCTATGATCGTGTAATGAATACGAAGCTCCAAGTAAGTTGGTGTATGTATTATTACACCAAAAGTCCAGGATTCTTCCCCACTGATTGTAGTTTCTTCATAATTGTGTTTCCTGTTTAAGTTCTCTTTCATATAAGATGAACTTGCTTGACCACCGAGCAAATCTGCTTTAAGTAAAACTATGATGCTTTTTTATGTGGCTGTAGGTTGCAAAATTTGGGGCCTGCGTGAAATTTTGGGAGGGACAAATTTATTACGGTGCCAACTTAGCTGCAGTTATCGCACGTTTATCACAGCAAACATAGATGGATCAAGATTATCCGCTCCCCCTCACACCTGTGTACACACCATTTCTTTATCCATTTGAGAACTTAAGTAATACTATTTTTACAACATTTCTTGGAGTGAAATGAAAAATGGAGATATTTTGGTCAAAATGAAGAGAATTTGGTAAAAGTAAGGAAAAAGATCAAAGTAATTAATATTTTCTATAAAGAAATTTAAAAAGTTCAGGAGAAAAAAAAATGCTTGTCAAGTTCGAGAAAAAAAATGTTCATGATAAAACGATGGAATAACAAGACTGCCATGAAACACGGCGTAGCCAGACCTAGCAGAAATGCGAAGGAGGAGGAGGGGGGGGGGAGAGATTGCAAAACTTTGGTGGGGGGAGGGAATTTGGCGGAAGTCCTTTGTCTTTTTAATCAGTAAACAATATGAACCTTTAGGTAAGACATTTCTCAGTGCCCGGCATCGGAGGGTATTTATTATTGGTGGGGTTGGACTCTAACAGTTGCTGATGTTTATTGCGCGTTAGCGTTATCCGAGCGCAAAGCGCGAGGTTTCTGGTTTGTAGTGTGGAGTCCAGGGGCCTGCTTTAAACGCTCGTGGGAGGATCCAGGAGCGAAGCCCCCGGAAGCTGGTGTATTTGAACCTTTTGTATGGTCAAACTTTGATCTAAGTTCAGCCCATTTGGGGAAGTAATTATATTTCAGCTGTTCAGAAGTAACAAATAATGGCAGCCTAGCGTAGCCACGGGGAGGGGGGGGGGGCGGTACAAGAAGGGGGCTATACAACCATCCGTGGCTACGTCACTGTCATGATATGTTTCTTCTGAAAATAATTAGCAAAACAAGTTGATTAAAATGAAGAAAGCTTAAATTTAGTAAAACCCAAGTTGAGGTAAGCTTCCTTTTCAAATCGGCCTTTCCCTCTTAGCCCTTTGGGAAATTGTCAACATTGGTCTTGACAAGAGGTAGGAAGGATCATCCGCCTCAGGGGCAATGAATTCGAAAAATTTCCTGCAGTTTACAAGCGGACTCGGATTAATTGCACTGCATGGTTAATTACAGTTTTCATTAATTACAAATTTCAAATTTTAATTTAAGCGAAATTTGGATAAATCTTCCGGAAATTTTCTTCATTTTCGTGCACCTCTTAACCATATATGGGAAATTGTCGACGTTAATTCTGACAAGGAGCGCAGTAAGGGTCAACTCTCTCAAGGGAGAAGGAATTGCCCTGGTTTTTAAAGCGGATGATAACGTAACTGATTAATTAAGTTTCCATAAAATGTTGCTGTTAATGGTTAATTGGAAAATCTCAATAAATTTTCGGAAAAGCTTAAATTGTCAGGAAATTTCCTTCACCTTTCGGAAAACCTCCTTCAGTTTTCGAGAAGTTTGCTTCAATTTCCGCAAAAATGTCATAAATATTCTGGAAATCTCCGTCATTTTCGGGAAATGTTCACAAAATATCCAACAATTTTACTCATTATCCTTCAACTTTAAGTTAATAATTTCCCAATTTTCCTCCCTACCGGGAAAGCATGCAGCCGGGAAATATAAACCATGTGGAAAGGGGATGGGTGGGAAAGATCTCAAACTTCCTACGCCTCTGGTCCTGCCCCTATCTCCTCTTCTTATCTCTCTAGCGGAATACACTCTAAAAAAAGAATGGTCAAATGTGTCTATAACATGGTCAACTCTGCACCGAACCTACTTTGGTCAAAATTGACTACGAGCATAACATGGTCAAATTTGACCAAAAAATAGTAATTATGGAAAGAATTTATCATATTGTGGTCAACTCTTTTGTTTAATTTTGACCAAAGTTGGGAGTGGGGGGGGAGGTGGACAGAGGGAATTACCCGGAAGTTTCCAAAAAGTTTTCAAATTCTCACAGCACTCCCACACACTGATGCAGGAATATACTTTGCAATTTCCCCTGGGGTGGGTGGGGAGGGGGGGTGGGGAGGGAGGTTGGGTAGGTGGAGGTTGGGTGGGTGGTGGTGGGGGTGACGGGGTGGGGCAGGTGGGGGGACATAGGGAGCAATTGTCCAGAAGTTTCGAAAAAGTTTTCAAATTCTTACAGCACTCCCACACACTGACGCAGGAATATACTTTGCAATTTCCCCCCCCCCCTCCCCCACCTTTCCTCTGGCCGGAAACTTTTAAAAGTTGGAAAATGCACAATAGAAATTCAGTATAATGGATTGTTTTGGTAATCCAGATGAAAGCGATCGGTCTTAGAGTTCAATCGTAAACCAGCCATCTTCAACTTGTTAAAAAATCACATCATTTCCGAAACCAAATTTTTAAGGATTATTTAGAGTTAGTAAATTTCCGACTTTTTTCTCAAAAATTCCTGAAGATTTTCTTTAAAATATCTGATTTATTCCTAAAAACATATTTTTTCAAAATATTTTCAAAGATTTCCTCAAACTTTCCAAAGGTTTTCCTCAAAACATCCAACAATTTCTTTAAAGTTATCCTCAAAATATCCAAAGTTCCTTTAAAAATCCAAAATTAACCTGTAGCCAGGCCCGTAGCCAGGACGTAAGGGGAAGTGGAGGGGAGTACAAGCATTTAAAGTGGGGCAGTAAGTAGGCAGATTCTCTAGTTGCCCTTGTGTTATAACTTTTCGGTTGATTTGTCACAAGGCGGCACATACCGCCCACTTGCCCCATGCTGGCTACGGGCCTGGCTCTATACTACCCACGATTCCCCAGAACTGTAGCTGCGCCACTGATTTTTCATGATTCCACTGATAGGAAATATATATTAGTCACATTCGATGTCATTTTGCTCCTCCCCCAAAATTCAAGGTCTCCTATATAGGGCCTTGCCACATAGTAGAATTGAGCATTGTTATGACGGACATGAATCTTAGCAAAATATCTCATTCTTGAGAGAGCCTCGTCTCATGATCTGATATATACTAGTAACGTGACCAACGTCACTTCCGCGGTCGGTAATTGATTTGCTAGTCGGTGGTTGTGGAAATATTTCAACTAATCAGAAATGCTGGATTGTGGTGTACAATGTATAACACGATATCTGCCGAACAAAATATGATACAAATTGAACATTTTACAACCACATATTAACAAATTTTCACGCAAATTTGTGAAGCATGACTGACTAGGGGAACCGGTGTACTTTATTACTTTATTATGCAAATCCTTTGTTTTTTATCATTCTTTGAAGTATTTCAGCAAACTTTTAACAAAAGTTTTTAAATTCTTACAGCACTCCCACGCAGGAATATACTTTGCAATTCCCCTTCCCCCCCTCCTTACCTGACAGGAAATTTCCCAAAAATCTGAAAATTTGCATAGTAGAAATCCATTATGTTGGATTGTTTTGGTAATCCTGATGAAAGCGTTCGTTCTTAAGAGTTTAATTGTATATACCAGCCATCTTGGGGAAATGGGATCAAAAAAATTCCAAAACCGATTTTATTCCTATTTAGCTGTCTAGAGTTAACAAATGTCTAATTTTTTTCAAAATGCCCGATTGTTTTTCCTGAAAATATCTCATAATTTCCGAAATTCGTGCTCAAATTTTCCGACTTTTCCCCCTGCAAAAAGTCTGGCTACGCCACTGACTCAGTAGCCTATACATAAACATTCTGCACAGAAAAAGCTCAAATTGAATGATGACAAAACCGAAATTATATTGTTTTCTTTTGGATACAGACCTACATCAAGACCAGTATTATAACTTATAATCTGACTAGTTCAAATACTTCCGTGGACAATTTGGGTGTCTTCTGGATCAGAAATGTTGGATTGTGGTGTACAATGTATAATACGATATCTGCCGGACAATATGATACAAATTGAACATTTTACAACCACAAATTAACAAATTTTCACGCAAATTTGTGAAGCATGACTGATTAGGGGAACCGGCGTACTTTATTATGCAAATCCTGTTTTTTATCATTCTTTGGAGTATTTCAACAAATTCTAAACAAAAGTTTTCAAATTCTTACAGCACTCCCACGCAGGAATATACTTTGCAATTCCCCCTCCCTTCCTCCACCCGACCGGAAATTTCCCAAGAGTCGGAAAAATTTGCACAGTAGAAATTTAGTATGTTGGATTGTTTTGGTAATCCTGATGAAAGCGTTCGTTCTTAAGACTTCAATTGTATATACCAGCCATCTTGGGGAGATGGAATCAATTTTTTTTCTTCAAAATGCCCGATTGTTTTTCCTGAAAATATCTCATAATTTCCTAAATTTGTGCTCAAATTTTCCGACTTTTCCCCCTGCAAAAAAGTCTGGCTACGCCACTGACTCAGTAGCCTATACATACACATTCTGCACAGAAAAAGCTCAAATTGAATGATGACAAAACCGAAATTATATTGTTTTCTTTTAGATACAGACCTACATCAAGTCCAGTATTATAACTAATAATCTGACTAGTTCAAATACTTCTGTGGACAATTTGGGTGTCTTTCTGGACTCTAAACTGGGTATGGAGAATCATATTTGTCATATGTAAGTCAGAAAATTATCATAATATTGGTAGGTCTCAAATATTTGTAAATTTCTTTTGCATGCTTTTATATCGTCTAAGCTCGATTATTGCAACGCTTTTGTATGGTGCTCCTAAATGTTAAATTAAACAGCTTCAAAATATTCAGAACACTTCAGTTGATATTATGCTCCACTGAAAGAATGACTTTATTATTCCACTTTTAAGAGATTTGCACTGGCTTCCAGCTTCGTATAGAACTTAATTCCAAGTTTTGATATTCGTTTTCAAAGCATACCATGACGTCGCCCCTACCTACTGTACCTCAATGAAAATTAGGAGACGTAATTTGCGGTCATGCAATGAAATGTTATTACATCATTCATGCTACTCCTTTTTTGTTTAATCATCTGCCAAATCACATAAAGTCTGTCATTATTTTAATGTTTGTATGGTGAGGCTTAACGGCATCACGACAGCAAAAATCAAATTGTTCCCAAGAGATTAGCTCATTTCAGAGGTAGGAAAAAAATATTAGGAAGAATCTGAGAGAAGTTGGGGGGCTAATAGCCAGGAAGCTGGGATTAAAAGAGTAAGTGCAAAGGTGTAAAAACAAAAAGGTGTAAAAATAAAAATAATATAACAAAAAATTGAAGGACTAAATATGGTTTGTAAAGGGAGGTATGATGGAAGAACTAGATAATTTTATCTGGAGGGTTTTTCTGGAAGAGCTCAGCAATTGAGTTGTGAGGGGTGAAGAAAGCTCTGGGGAGGTTGACAGGGGGCAGGCTAAAAGGACATGGTGGACAGTGAGCAGGCAATGACACTTATTGCAGAGGGGTTGGGGAGCCGGTAAGGAGGTGAGAGTGTGTGAGGTGGGTGAGAACTATTCTAAGGCATGATATGGGTTCTGTCCTTATGGGAGAGATTGTGGATGGTCGACCTGGTTGAAATGGTGGGCTGGACGCCGTGGAGCCTGTTATCAATTTGGGAGTCCCATGAAGTTTGCCAGTGGTCACGAACAAGGGAAGTGACAAGCAGTTTAATGTCAGAATGGGTCCTGGAAAAAGAGGTAGGAGGGGGGAGAGCAAGCTTAGGGGCTGAATCAGCTGTCATTACTGGGGATGCCAAAATGGTTGGGTATCCAGAAAAAAAGAATACTTTTCACTAGTTTAGATTTTTTTAAATCTCAGCTGAAGATCCACTGCTTTTACACTATGATAGTTTTTCTTTCTTTTATATTATCTTGAATTTTGCTTTAAATCCTTGCCTTTTGCCCTTGCATCATTTGATAATATATCTTCAACTTGTGTATTATGTATTTCAACTGGCACCAAATTAATTTTGATACTCAAGTTTCTTAGCTTTTTGAATATTTTTTAAAGTATTTTTGCTGCTACTGATTCATAATCTTTTACGTTTAGTACGGTACATATTGCATATATTGTGTTGCATATTGGTACTTGCGCTATATAAATACATTGTTATTTTTATTATCATATTAGTACACAAATTTCTAAAATTCCAACTTACAAACTGTTATACCCAGAATTAAACTCTCTTTAACCATAGTCTATTCAACTGTAGAATCCATAGACCAACCTTAAAATTCCTGCTCTTTGAAAAGTTTAGTGATGACTAATTCTTGGAAAGAAGTGGAATAACTTTTATTTCATCAATTGAATGACAATAATTAGGATAAAGAATTATACTGAAAAGATTTTCTGATAAAAAGATACACAGAAGAGATTCTGTTTTAGAAAATATATTTTCTAAAAATCCCAAAAACCTAAAAGCTATATAAAGCCATATAATATTCATATAACACTCATATCACATAAAAATTATATTTATTCACATTACAAATGAGAGTTCAAATTATGTTCCAAGGTGTACATTATATATTGTACATTATATATTGTTCAAACATGTAATACCTTCCAGGCATTTAGCCAGGATTTTTTTCAGTAAAATTTCACATGAAGTATAGGGATGTATTTGAGATATGTGTTGGTGGTCAGTGAGGGAGGGGGAGTGTAAATCCATTGCACCCCCTCCATATATAAGGGCTTGCCTTCTTAATTGACAACTACTAGAGGGATCACAAAATAATAATATGTGCCCCTCACTGAATGGCAGTGCATTTACATTACTGATGTTTCTATTTCAGTAAAATGATCTAAACCTGAATATTTTTTAAAAGAGAGTTATCTAAAAGATTTCAATAAAAAGATAGCCCCTGGTGACAGATGTGTACCTGAACCTATTGGAAGGACTGGTCAGAAATTGTTTATACTCTTCAGATACAAGATTTTCCACATGGGAAGGGGAGGGGGTAGTGGTTCCTTAGTATAATTTCACATGAATTACAGGGAGGTATGTGAGATTTGTGTAGCGCACCTCTCCCTAGAAGCCAGCTCCTACACCAAATTACCCTAAAAGAAAAATTCATTTTCGATCATGATAATTGTATAATCACCTTCAATTTAGAAGAAAATATCTCATGATGAGTTACAAGACTCCAAGTCATTCCTGCATGCAGTCAGGTATGAATATTAAAATATATGTAAAATATAAGTTATACCAACAACCTCAAATTAACATATCACATTTGAACAAAACTGCTTTATCTCAGAGTATCACCTTCCTGGTTGCATACTTTCTTCCCGTTTGAGAGGTAAAATTGAGAAATTATCAACATAAAACTGTGAAAACTGAAGGAAAATTTGTTTATTGGAAATTTGGGAAGAACTTGGCAACATTTCCTGAAAATTGAAGTGAATTTCCCAAAAATAGACCAAAAAAACAGATTTTTTTTCCTATAATGAAGGAAACTTTTTCTACACCCAGTCACTCTCATGTACAAGTCATGAAAAGTCAATGAAAATGAATACATAAAATTGAAATAAAATATCTAGAAACGAACAATAGTACCTTGAAAAACACTTCGGCAAAGAATGAAGTGATGACTGATGGCTTGTCACAAAATGTCATGTCATAAAATTTCAAACTTGTCACATACTGTAAATGTCTCAAATGTTGCATAATTTGTATCACCTTTTGCACAGAATGTCACATCAGTTTTGCCTGTTACATTTGATTGGCATGGATTCACACATCATGACTAGTTGACTGGTGATACTCATAGAAAGGATCATTTGCATGGTTGTCTGTTTCCACCACTAAAATGCAACATCAAATTACCAATGAGTATGAGTGAAGGGGTAAAATATGTCACAAAATGTCAGACAAATTTATCTGTTTATGTTCATTTTGTCACATTTTGTGACAAAAGTTTCAAAACATCACAGATTTTTGGACAATAAAATGTTGTCACAAAATGCCACCATGTCACAGATGCTGCATTCTATGCTTAAGCGCTCCCATACCTTTCATGCTTGCTGACACCTAATGTGTCTATCTTGCTACATACTATTAATTCTGTAATATCTGTGCTCTGCACTCACTCACTCACTGTCCTCTTCACGCCACGTGTCCCATAAGGCTGCAGTGTACTCTTTCCAACGTATCCTGTCTCTGGCAATGTGTCTGGCTTCATTTCAAGAATTCCACCTAGCTCCTCTTTCCCTTCACTACCGTTCTTCTCCATGTTGTTCTTGGGCATCCTACTTTCCATCTGACTTCCATGTCAATGCTGTCATGCAGTGGCTGTCCTCTTTCATTCTTAATACATGCCCAATCCACCTCTATCTGCTCATTTTGACTTCGTTGCTAATTCTCCTTTGCTTAGTAAATTTCTAAATCTGTACCCTGCAGCATATACAATTTGTTCATGTAGTCTTCCATGCTATTAAATCTACAGCATGCAAAACCCTGTCTGAGCATCATATGAAGTTAAATCTCTTTTTAGCAGTGATTATATACACTTTGCCAAATATACATACACAAAAGCACAAAATGCCAAGAAGGTGATTGATACAATCAATTTTAAACTAATCTTAAACATTTTTTGATCTCAGCAAATTGCATACTACAATCCTAGACAAAAGTACTTTGGCACTTTTCCTCCCTGATCTTATACACCTCTCCAATGTCGAATATATGTGACATATGCTACAGGGGGAAGGGAAAAGAAGTACCAATAATTTTGTCCCTGATTGTAGGTCCTTCCAAATTTAATGGTGAGACAAAAATAAATTGTATACACTTTATAAGTTATTAAGGATTACTACAGGTGTCAAGCAAGTAATAGTAATAATTATATATAGCGCCCTTTCTATACAAGTATATTCAAGAGCGCTTTACAAACAACAGAGCGTTTTTAGAATATGGGAGAGCTGCCCAACAGCGCATCATCCGCCATTAGCTCAGGGAAGTAAATGAACACCGCGTTTTCACGCTTCTCTTCAAGAGCGCTTTACAAACATCAGAGCTTTTTTAGAATAGGAGAGAGCTGCCCAAACTGCATCATCCATCCAGTAGCTTAGGGAAGTGAATAAACACCGCGTTTTCACGCTTCTCTTCTCAAATAGTGTTCAGAGAACCAGATAGGGTGTGACTGTCCTACCATCGTGATGGCTTAACGTCCCCTTCAAAGAACAGCGAGTGCCTTTCAACCATTGCCACTTCTCTCAACAGCTGGATGGGGAAGCAGGAGCTGCAAACAGCGTACTTCCACTTTGATGATCGGCGCATCTGTTTACATAGCTGTGGAAAAACGGGTTAGACCTGACCAGAATATATGGCACCATTGCCTAGGTCCTATGTCACATCTATACATCCATAAACTTTATAGTAGCTGCTGAAAATACTACAAAACTGATATGCCTAATGGGTATTTTTGCTGATCAGATAGAGGACAGTAAAATAGAGAGAAAGAAATAGGTAGACAGACTTACAACATTAAGAAGAGAATGAGTCTTAAAGCTTTCATACATTTACCTACATACCCCTGGACTTTAAATACACAGACAAAAAAAATATTATATTTCTGATTTTGTGTAATTCTCTATGTATTTTATTGAAAATTAATGAAATTATTTTCATGAAGAAAGAATCTATTTTTACTTTAAATTGCAATCAAACATACTAAACTTGATTCTGTTTCAATCATTCCCATGACATCAGCACTGATTGTAAGCTACAAATACTTCTCCAGTACCTACTTTGTCAAGAACTATTTCAACAAAAACTTTGCTATCAAGAATATCAGAAATGAATGCTTGTTTACTAAACAATTTCTAAGCTAACTATTGATTTTGGTGCTTTATATATGTCATTGATTGATTGATTGATTGTTTGATACATGAGTCTCTGATGTCACTGCCTTAGTAGTAGACTTTTGGTACCAGTCTTTATTAGGCAAATATGTAAAACTATAATTTTTACCTATCTTTTATGAATAGAGAAATGAGATTTAAGATAATTTTCTTTCACTGTCTTTGTTTTTCTTTCTTTAATCGTTATGGGGCACATCAACTAAAATATTTATACATTCAAGCATTTTAAACTGCGATTTACAGATACAGATCAAGCTTCTGTTCTGCAAATTGACTGATTAATCAACTTGCTCAATTTGATAAAGAAATTGTAGATTTTTAAATTCCATCTATAGGCCTCTGCACAATACAGAAAGTCTCTTGAGTTGGACACGGGGCCAACATGTGTAATCTTTTCTGACCTTTTCATAATGGTAAACACAGCATTGACCCACGTAAAGCACTCAATCTGTACACAACTAACCCTGCATGAGGGTAGGATTGAGAGCTGTTGACCTACTCTTGGAAATTCCGACAATAAAATACATGTGTCGGAAAAGGCAGTGTATCGTTGAGCTGTGTGGATACAAAGTGGGACTGAATAGCGCTATACAGGCAAATGCATGCTCAAAGCATTTAGAATAGAACAAGGCGGCAGTCAACAAAGGTTCCTGTGCCTATACTATTACCCTTCTCCAATCCCTTACGCTCAGCACTAAGCGGGAGGAAAGCAGGTGCCACATTTTAAATCTTTGGTATGATTCGTCTGTGGTTAAACCAACATCCTTTCTGGCTGGAAAACAGGTGCTCCTCCAATTGAGCTACCAGTCAGATTTTAAAAAGTCTCACGCCACTAAGGAGATCCAAGTTCTAAGCACGTTCTGTAAAATTAGACTAGAAGTGATGTCAGAGCGTTGCATTTCTCAAAGTATGTATTTCATTGACATATCCCCCGAGATTTTGTATTCCTTGAATATTTCCGCAGCAAAGTAAAACAGAGTTACGTTACGAAACCATAATTTATCACTGAAGAAATTTTGAAAAGAAAAGCAAATTCAGAACAAAAAAAGAGATCAAATAAATTTTGGGAAAATGTGCATTAACAATTTTTACGAAGGTAAGTGTGTGATGGCACTCTTCAGCAGTCATTTCTAAACTTGTGACATTTTAAAGGAAAGGTATCATTCCATTCAGAAGTGAACACCACTGTGCTGGTAACGTCTTTTCTATTTTCCAATTTTCCTTATTGATTGCGAGAAATCTGTTATATTATCGATAACCAATGTAGGTCCATATATTCGGTCCGACAGATATGTTATCGATAGCATCACAGATTTCTTGCAATCAATAAGAAAAATTAAAAACCGGAAGTGACGTTGCAAGCACGGCGGTGTTCACTTCTGAATATATTTATGGGACGATACCTTTCCTTTAAAAACTTTATACCCCCTGAGGCCATGTTCTCACTAATCTCAGAATCATGATCCTCCAAAGATAAACCAGCTCAAAGATTGTAGAAAAAACAATGTTATGTGTTGTTACTTAGGTGTAAGCTCGTGATCACGCCCTTTGCAGGGCGATCTGATCACAGGGCATGAGTGAAGCAAAAGTCTAAAGTTGGGTCATTGCAATACCTGCGAGATGTAACTAAGAAGGCTAATTGTTTATGCAAAATAAGCAAGGTATTACAGGATACTATGTAATTGATCGCCCGTCAATGATTTCACTCACGTTTTTTGAAAATCTCATGAGTAAATCTGATTGCCTGTTCCGGATCATGATCTTGCTCTATAGCCTAGGATCAAGATCAAGTGAAAGCGATTAGATCTAGTGATTGTTAAAACTTGGCAGATCTGATCGCTTGCAGTGGGTCTGATCATAAGCTTGTACTCGAGTGAGAACACGCCCTGAATTGAACAAATATTTCAGTAAAAATTTCTAATTCTCTTTTGTCTTTACATCCTGTATCACATTAAGATAACCACGTCTGACCATTAGGCTAGCCAATAAAATTACTCAAATTAAATGCATCAGCTGAGAATTACTACAATTCAGAATGTAACATCTGCGTATAGCTGTTTTATGACTGTGAAGCTGGAGCAAGATACAGGTAGTCGGCAATGAAGATTTGTATGATTTTGTTCAAGTCAGCAATGGTTTCGTAGTCTAAAGCTGATTCATTGTCTGCCGTCGTGTGCCAAACAGTAGGGAAGGGGTACGCGATCAGATGAAGAATTGGTACATCTGTATGGAAGAAATGAATGTCATTTGATGCATTTTACATGGAATTACTAAATGTTGTCTCTACATGTTTTATGCTATTAAAAGTCAATGAACAGGTAGAGATTTGATGTATACCAGAAACAGCCTTGTTAAATTCTGACCCGAAAATCTTTAAATTACATCAAGGGCACTTGCATATCTGAGTTCTGGCTAATCAAAGTTTACATAAGCACTAGACTGTAAAGTGAGAAATATTATCCACAAAAGATTGATAAACTTCATGCCTCCATAGCCCACAGACGACGTAAAGGCAAAGGTTACTTGAATATTCATATTAACCAAACAATTGCTGTACCATTGTGTGCTAGATAAGCATTTAATTTTTTGGGGAAACCCCTAAAAATACGTCCTCACTTTTCAGTCTAGTGTTTAATGTATGCAAAACTTGTGATTCATGAAAGAGAGAACAGCTCAAAATGATCAATGTAATTCTTTAAACAGTCCGCAAGAGGTCCTAGGTTAAGAAACCTGAAAAAAACATGAAATAATAGATATCCTGCACCCGTTTTGTTCATATTTTGCTATACAAATGTACAGAAAGATTGAATGAAAGACCTATTTGTCATATTGAATGTAGTTTTGCAATGTGTAATTTTATTCATCAGAATCTACAATTTCAACAACAAAGTTATACTGTTAAAATAATATAATTTTCAAAATGACTTTTTGTGCCAAAAAGCCTAGCTTTTTTCCTGATTTTTCCTCATATTTCAAAAACGGTGTGATAAAATATAAAAAGGGAGTGCATGATATTCAGCCATGGAGAACAATGAAGGTTCATCACTCAGTTTTAAATATCAAATTAGAAAATCATAGCACTACATAAAGCTTTAATGTTAGTAGAGCAAAGCATCATGGGAAATAATGATATTTCTTTCTTAATTTCAGTCATTGAAAATCTTCCTTATGTTTTCGCCTGCATAAAGTATGGTGTGCAGTGCTTAATTTGAATAGCGGGTATGGTGGATATTCAAAACTTCTTTATCCTATTTAACTACCTCCATTCAAATAATGTAGGTGGTCACAAAACTTAAATACACTTTGCATGATTTATCATGATGAGGCCTTCAAATTTAAAATGCTGTAAAAATTGATAACCTGTTTTGATGAATAGGTTTTGCTATTTCCATGGTTTATGGCATATTTTCATGGTTTATGGCATATTTTCATGGTTTATGGCATGTTTTCATGGTTTATGGCATATTTGCATGGTTTATGGCATATTTTCATGGTTTCTGGCATATTTTTATGGTTTATGGCATATTTTCATGGTTTATGGCATATTTTCATGGTTTATGGCATATTCTCATACATTTTCACGGTTTCTGGCATGTATTTACAGTTTCTGGCACTTTTTCATGGTTTCTAGCATGTTTTTACGATTTCTGGCACGTTTTCACGGTTTCTGGCACAATTTCACGGTTTCTGGCACGTTTTCACGTTTTCTGGCACATTTTCTGTTCACGATTTCTGGCATGTTTTCACGGTTTCTGGCAGAATTTTACGGTTTATGGCAGAGTTTCAGGGTTTATAGCAGAGTTTCAGGGTTTATGGCGGGATTTCAAGGTTTATGGCACGTTTTTACAGTTTCTGGCATGTTTTCACGGTTTCTGGCACGTTTTCACGGTTTCTGGCAGAGTTTTACGGTTTATGACAGAGTTTCAGAATTTATGGCAGAGTTTCAGGGTTTATGGCGAGTTTTCAGGGTTTATGGCGGGTTTTTACGGTTTCTGGCACGATTTCACGTTTTCTGGCACCTTTTCTGGCACGGTTTCTGGTTTTCACGATTTTTATGGCAGAGGACTTTCAGGGTGTATGAAGCGGGTTTTTAGACACGTTTTATGGCACATTTCAGGGGATGCTTAGGTGTGGTTTCCGGGTAATGCATTTCGTTTTCAGGGCTTATGGCACGTTTTCACGCTTTGTTTTCAGTTTAGTCGGTTTTTCTATCAGCGGTTTAAGGATGGGGATGACAGCGCTGTTTCTGTACTTTGATTTCATTTTATCTGGGCCCTTGGAGTGGCACGGTGAGAGAGCCTGTGGCAGGATTTTCAGGGCTTTCTGGCACATTTTCTGGCCGTTTTCTTTTTCTGGCACGTTTTCTGGCACCTTTTCTGGCAAGTTTTCTGGCACCTTTTCTGGCACCTTTTCATGGTTTCTGGCACGTTTTCACGTTTTCTAGCACGTTTTCTGGCACGTTTTCACAGTTTATGGCAGAGCTTTACGGTTTATGGCAGAGTTTCAGGGTTTATGGCAGAGTTACAGGGTTTATGGCAGAGTTTCAGGGTGTATGGCGGGTTTTCAGGGTTTATGGCACGTAATCAGGGTTTATCGCACATTTTCAGGTTTATGGCACGTATTCAGGGTTTATGGTACGTTTTCAGGGCTTATGGCACATTTTCAGGGCTAAAGGCACGTTTTCAGGGCTTATGGCACATTTTCAGGGCTTATGGCACGTTTTCAGGGCTTATGGCACGTTTTCAGGGCTTATGGCACGCTTTCAGGGTTTATGGCACGTTCTCAGGGTTTACGGCACGTTATCAAGGTTTACCGCATCTTCTCACAGCTTACGGCATGTTTTCACTGCTTACGGCATGTTTTCACGGCTTACGGCATGTTTTCACGGCTTACTGCATGTTTTCACGGCTTACGGCATGTTTTCACTGCTTACGGCATGTTTTCACGGCTTACTGCATGTTTTCACGGTTTTGGGATTATTTTCACTGTTTCTGGCATAGTATTACCGTTTCTGGCATAGTTTCACGATTTTTGGCATATTTTAATGGTTTCTGGCATATTTTCACGGTTTCTGGTTTTTAGCATATTTTAATGGTTTCTAGCATATTTTCATGGTTTCTAGCATGTTTTCATGGTTTCTAGTATGTTTTTATGGTTTCTAGCATATTTTCATGGTTTCTAGCTTATTTTCATGGTTTCTAGCACATTTTAATGGTTTCTAGTATGTTTTTATGGTTTCTAGCTTATTTTCATGGTTTCTAGCTTATTTTCATGGTTTCTAGCACATTTTCATGGTTTCTAG
Organism: Chiridota heheva; assembly: GCA_020152595.1. NCBI lineage: Eukaryota > Metazoa > Echinodermata > Holothuroidea > Apodida > Chiridotidae > Chiridota > Chiridota heheva. Next base: position 1,177,465 of record JAIGNY010002293.1, on the reverse strand, counting down.
CTTATTTTCATGGTTTCTAGCATGTTTTCATGGTTTCTAGCATATTTTAATGGTTTCTAGCATATTTTCATGGTTTCCGAGCATATTCTAATGGTTTCTAGCATATTTTCATGGTTTCTAGTATATTTTAATGGTTTCTAACATATTTTAATGGTTTCTAGCATTATTTTAAGTTTCAGCATATTTTTATGGTTTCAGCTTATTTTCATGGTTTCTAGCATATTTTCATGATTTCTAGCATATTTGCATGGTTTCTAGCATGTTTTCATGGGTTTCTAGTATGTTTTTATGGTTTCTAGCACATTTTCATGGTTTCTAGCTTATTTTCATGGTTTCTAGCATGTTTTCATGGTTTCTAGCATGTTTTCATGGTTTCTAGCATATTTTAATGGTTTCTAGCATATTTTCATGGTTTCTAGCATATTTTCATGGTTTCTAGCATGTTTTCATTGGTTTCTAGCATGTTATCATGGTTTCTAGCATATTTTCATGGTTTCTAGCATTTTTTCATGGTTTCCGAGCATATTCTAATGGTTTCTAGCATATTTTCATGGTTTCTAGTATATTTTAATGGTTTCTAACATATTTTAATGGTTTCTAGCATTATTGCAGTTTCCAGCATATTTGCATGGTTTCTAGCATATTTGCATGATTTCTAGCATATTTGCATGGTTTCTAGCATATTTGCATGGTTTCTAGCATAATTGCATGGTTTCTAGCATATTTGCATGGTTTATAACATATTAGCATGGTTTATAACATATTTTCTTTCAATTCAGCGCGAGTTGTTGCTACCAGTCCCTACATCTTTGAGGTTGCAGCCAATACATTGTATATAAGCCTCTATCATTAACTCAGGTGAGGGAAACTTTCAAAAAGGAGGAAGGAGGGACACGACCTCTTAGGGGGCACTTCCAAGTCATAGGCGTATGTCTGGCCCCTGTCTAAGGGGCACTTCATTTTTAGAACAGGGGCACTTTTCCAATGGGAACACATTCCCCTGTACAAGGGACTGACAAAAGTCACCAGTTTCCTACTATTGGGTCAGTAATTAAAGGGCAATTCATTTTGAAAGGAGCACCTTTGTAATATTTTTTTTTAAAGTGTTTACATATTTTACCAGTTCTTACACATTTGAATATAATGGAGGGGCACTTTTCATTTTTAAAACAGGCACTTTTGTCATTCTTTTTTTAATTGGGGGACACATTACCCCATGCCTCCCTGTTCATACACCTATGATCGTTATTCTGCTGTTAATCTCACTTGCTGAGCACTAAGAGGACAACATCTAAGGTCATGACCTTCCTGGTGGAAAATAAGGTACCTTCCAATTAAGGTAATCAAGATACAGGCAACTGTCCATGAACTAAGGGCAGCATACTACAATTTGTTGTCATAATGAGACAAAGTATAACATGCTTAATTTTTCCTTCACTGAATGAAAACCTCCACACACACAAAAAAAGAAGGTATATAGACAGGTGTAGATTTTATATTCACAAAGCAGGTATGCAAAAGTGGTGATGTATGAATTAATATTAGCTCTAAATTAGTATTGTGATTCTTTAAATTTTTTTCCTAAATTTCAGTCAATGAAATATCATCAGACTGTTTTCCCTCCTGCTAAATTTGTATTAAGGGCAGTATGGAGAGTAAGTAGAAACTTCTTTGTCACATTCAAATAAGCTTTAAAATTCAAATTCTATAAACTGCTTAATTTGTTTACCATTTTGAAAGAATGTTTTGTCATTTTCATGTTTTATAGCATATTTTCATGGTTTATAGCATATTGTATAGTTTATAGCATATGTTCATGGTTTATAGCATATTTTCATGGTTTATAGCATATTTTCATGGTTTATAGCATAATTTCATGGTTTATAGCATATTTTTATGGTTTAAGCACATTTTCATGGTTGATAGCATATGTTCATGGTTTATAGCCTAGTTTCATGGTTTATAGCATAGTTTCATGGTTTCTAGCTTATTTTCATGGTTTGTAGCATATTTTCATGGTTTGTAGCAAATATTCATGGTTTGTAGCATATTTTTATGGTTTATAGCATATTTTCATAGTTTATAGCATATTTTCATGGTTTATAGCATATTTTCATGGTTTATAGCCCATTTCTTCCAATTAAACTTAAGTTGCTGCTACCTGTACATATAGCTTTAAAGCACAGGTTTCTTAATTAATTTTTTCTAAGGGCCACCATTTGACAACAGCCTCAGGCTGTGGGCCAATCGCATGGCAAAACCAGCATCACATGACAAACAAAACCTGTCAAAACAATCCCTGAATACAAAAAAACAAGCACGCGCAATAAGGATGTATACCAGATATCGGCGGTTCTTTTATCGCCTTCCTTTGACACGCCGGGAGTCTGCCCATTTTATAACGGAACTACAGATAACATTTAATTTGATCAGCCAAGATGTTCTAGCGCGTTGATCTGCCTTGAAAAAACCCAAAATAAATGAGATTTTGTGAGTTTTACTGATCTCATTGGGATCGATTGGGACGCACTATATATTTGTTCCACTATGACTATTGTTCGTGGGCCAGATTGGATTGTCTGGTGGGCCAGATTGGATTGTCTGGTGGGCCAGATTTAGCCTGTGTGCTGCCTGTTAAGAATCGCTGCTTTAAAGAATAAGTTTAGTGGTCAAGCAAGTTTATTTTATATGAAAGTATAAAATATAAGATGGTGAAGAAAGCATTCAAAAATCTTTCACCATTAAGGAGATATTTAAATTTAATGCTCTGTCTTATCAGTGTAGAAATGACTGGTGTAGTAAGTCTACTATGAAAGATTGGTGCCCTCATCCTCACATTCTTAACAATTGTTAATGTGTTTTAAAGAAATGATATTAAACTTTTATACAATTTGAATTATCTTTTTCTCAACTTTCTTCAGGTGGTAAATTATAATTACCGTTACTAGATCCTGTTTGACTTCTTTCTTGACATATCAAATGGTTTTTAAGCCACAAAATCACAGGACAAAATAGAATAGATCAAAATATTGAGGAATCTGAGGCTGTGACATCACAACTAGTCTGATTTCAGTCGAGTCTACACAAATTATTCAAAAATTTTAACTTGAATATTTCTTTAACGGAATACAATTTTTGAATGCTTTTTTCCCCATTTTGTTTCTTTTAAAGTCCTCCTTTATATAAGATGGACTTGCCTGACCCCTGAACTAATCCTTTAATAAAGAAACAAAAAAAACAAGATAAAAGTACATATCTACCTCTCTGTAGAAATGGTAGGTGGTCATCCTGAATATTGTACCTTCCATATAGCGACGTTGTTGCAAAGTAAGGTTGTGTTCGTTGCGGAATGACCTCAGCATTTCTTAGGGTGGTTTCTGTAAATAACAAAAAATTCTCTTCCATCAATAATTGATGCAAAAATAAACAATATAACTTTCTGCAAAAGAAGGATACCACCAGGTGAGAGATATAATTTTTGTTTTTGTTTCAGTAATGCTATACCAAGCAAACATACTGTTTAAAAATTATCATATTATTATTATTACTTTTATCATGCATTAAAACTTGATATATGATAAAGAATTAAAAAAAACCTTATGCTAAAACGCATCTTAAAAGCTTATTCCGCTCTCAAGTTATCCATGTTTAAAATTGTAACATGGAGGATGTCATCTTGTGTTGAAATACTACCAATGATAACATCATTTGCCCTATGTGTTAGCACCCAGTAATTAAATTGAATTGATTAAAATGAGCTAGGACATTAGTCTTTGTCACAAAGTATGCAATATGAGTATAGCACATGGTGATTGGTTAACACAAGTATACAAAATTATAGCACAAATATAAAATTATAGCAAAAACCATTTCTCAATATAGTTTAGAACTTTTTTCTCAGTCTTTTACAGAACTCTATGTCTTCAGATCTTTCTATCTAGTGTGCTTTGACATGAAGTTCTAAAAGTTTATATCAGTACTGTCATGAGCAAATAACTAAAACTGTCAGTGGGATAGCATGCTCGACTATTCAAGCTAGCATAGAGAATGGGCTTATTGAGGGAAGTATACACAAAAATGGAGCAAGTAGGGTAAATGATTTCAAATTACTTGAGCTTTAAAGGATGCTCTTACATTTCATTTGCTTTAGATTATAACATTTTACTACAAGCTTCAAAATATCCTGAGTTGTCCCAGGTATTTTAAGACAAATAAAGCTCAAGGTTACTACCTCATCCAGTAACTCAAAAAACATGTGAAAGCTCACACTCTTTCTAACTGAAACACCTCTTATAGTTCTATCCATTAAACCACAAAGAAGAAAGGAGAGATCCTGACTTGCCAATGTCAGTGAAAGTTTAAAATATTACAAAGGATCCTTGAGGCGTGATGCATTTATTCTTTTTTAGTCATTTACGTACCTAACTACCCTATAATCATCTTAAACCATTCTTGTAAATGGAAAATACTTTGGTTTGTTATCTTTCATTATATAATTGACCTGTGACCCTCTCCACAACCCACCTCCTCTCCAAACTGTTACCTACCTAACCCGCACTTCTCCAACCCCTATACATTCCCAGAACTACATACTGGATTGTACTCCCAACTTCAATTTAAAAAATATGTGTTTCAAGCAGCTGAAAAATGTGCAAGCGTAAAGCAACATTAAAGCAAACTTATACGATACAATATTGCTTAATGTATGACAAACTAGACATTGTAAAAGATGCAAATCCCCTCACTGCTGATAACGAACCTTCGACCCTGTCTAACATGCCATCCCAACCTCTGACCCAAATGCCATCCCACGCCCTATGTACTTTATGCAATCATGCCTGAAATCCAAATAACACCACATGTCCCTGTCATTCCAACACAAGCATGATCCACATGATGTCACAGCTGAAAATCCAGATGACACCCCACCACATGCCATTTCATTCTGTCCCACATGCCAACTTACCAGACTGTCCAACATGCCATCCCACTTTCTGTCCCAGTGACATACAATTTCACCCTGTCCCACTAAAAACCCACCCTCATCCCAATTCCTACATCTACTTGTAATCAAGTCATCTTCTACCCAACATTTCACTTACTGTTTATATTTCTTTTCATACCCAAAGACACTTAGCTTCAAATTCTTTTGAGGCATTGAGGCAATCTTTTGTTGGATTTTTCTTTCATGCCAAGACAAATATTTTAATTGCTTTCATGTCAGGAATGTCATTAACATAACAAACAAACTCATCCAAAAAAACTTGTTTATATTTCTTTTCATACCCAGGAAACTTGGAAACTTGATTTAAAATTCTTTGAGGTGAAAATCTTTTGTTTGCTTTGTCTTTGATGCCAAGATTAATATCTCAATTGCTATTCTCATTCAAGTTAGAAATGTCATTATCACAACAAACAAACTTCTCCAAAAACTTTAACCAAGTAACTAAGAAACTCTTACAAAAACTTAAACAGGACGCCACATGTGTGTTAAGAAATCCCTAGAATATCGTTGTTTGTTGCAACAAAATTGTTGAGTTGGTAAGGTTATAGCTAGTTTGTTGTGTGTTTGTTGAGGTGGAATGGCACTCCAACAGTCACATTAAGAAATTTTGGCCCTTAGACCCCTCCATCCCGACACCCTCAATTTTCTCAAAATCAGGGGTAATCCACACCATACAACCCGAGAGACTTCACAATTAAATGACTAGCAACCAGCTATTGTTACACCATACACAACACAGGGGTAATCTATGCCATCTTAACTGACAGCATGTTCATAGTCTATTCACAGTTCACTTGTTAGCAAACAGCCACTGTTACACTGTACACAATAGGTCCTTCATCTTGGGCTCAAGCCACATAACTGCTGTTCAGTAAAGCAAATCAGATTAGTCCTTGGCTGAGCCTAAATATAAATATGAATTTTATGCTTGGGAGGACTTTGTGCAAAACCCATGAATGATTGATGAACCATTCCTCCTAAAGATGCTTATTTCCTCATGAGAGTCTAATGTGTCAAGAGGGTATCAGAAAATCATGGAGCCACAATAAAGAGAAAGTTAAGAATTTTTTAGGGAGGGTTGGAGGAAGGAATGGTAAGGAGAGGAAAATGAGAGAGAAAGGAGGATGGAGGTAATAATGAAAATAAGGTGATTATATAGAATGGTATCAACTACTGTTGAAGAAGAAGCTAATGATGTCAGAGAAAACATTTTTCTTAAAGAGATTTGAGATGGAGATGAGAGAGGTTCTGAAATTGGAATATAACAAGCAGGTTAAGAGGATATGACTGCCCGTAAATTCGATATTGCTGATGGGGCAGAAAGGTTCCAGAAAGCCTGATAAGAGACAGGAGTGTGTGAAAAGTATGACCAAGACGTATACGGGTGATGACAACATGTTTTTTGTGGTAGTGACAGATAGTCACACTGCAGTATGTATTGAGTTTGTTACCGGTCTCAAGATTCCAGAAGTTTTGGGGTAGTTGGAAATGTTGAGGCGGAAGTTAGAATGCGAAATAGGAATAGCAGCTACTTGATTGGAAAATGCCTTATTGGTGAAACAGTCTTTAAATTTAAAAAGCTCTTTATTCTCAGAGAAATGGTTAATCAACGCTTGAGGTTTTAAAAATATATCTGTACTTTGTGATGCAAGACTGAGTGGACAGCTCAAAATGTAATTCTTTTAATTTCTTTCCTAAATCTGAGTCATCTTGTGAGACTAATGGCCTGGAAAAGTAATTGATTTTAGGGATAACTTTAGAGGTCATCATGTCCAAAGCAAATGATACAAAAATAATTAAAGGAATATTCCTGTGATTTTTCATATGAATTTGTATGGAAGAAGAATATAAGCATGTTAATATTTTATCCATTTAGGAGTACTTATAGTATTGCATTTCAAAGATATCACTTAGTGTGTTGAAAAGTAACCAGTGCGTACGTTTTACCTACCTACCGAGGATCTGAACATGTGAACACATCGATCGCCCGAGGACCTGAACAACGACCAAGGTCTTAAAGAAGTATCCTCGGTAGAATTTATGTGCAAACATATCAGAAACATCAGAGGGGGTGTCAGACTTAATCTAAAGATGGTCCTCGTAAGCAGAACAATTCTTGAACATGTGTGTTGATGGTAGCACATTTTTTCTTGAATTTCCGAAAGAGTTCCAAAACCTTTGGTTACATACAGTAGAAAAGTATGTATATATTGCCAACAAAAACTGCAAAATCTTACATGTTTGCAACACATGAGAAACATGGGTCCTCGGGAGAATGTTTTTTTGTCAAAGCCCTCGGTACATATAGACAAACCCATATGAGTGCAGTGTACAGTGTAACATCATACTTATTACTCCAAGACAATCTTTATGTACTTCTTTAAAAATCAATTGCATTTTACTGAATTATTAGATACTTTTTTGTTCAATTATATTAAAATGGGGTACAGCCTGCACTTTGCAACTTGTGCTCTAAATAGAAGAAATAAAGAATAAAGAAAATATAGAAATACATAACAAATCATCTTGGATCTGCAAGTATGACATCACCATGTCAAAATACATAACAAATCATCTTGGATCTGCAAGTATGACCAATTGTTTGCTCACACTGTTTGTACTCTGCACTTTGCCGTCGCATGTTTTGCACTTTTTTTCAAAGGACGATGGTGAACCTTTGAAATGTAATAACTCCAGAGCAGAATAAGATATCAACATATGTTTCTTAGTTCTGTATCACATAAATGAAAATACAATTTTTAGGAATATCCCTTAAAAAAGCAGAGATAATTCAATATGTGTGTCTCATTTCAGTTGAAATGAATGGGACATCAACTGCAGGAGATGTGAATTTTGATCATAACCCTCAAAAGTACATTACTTGTGTAAATGTTTTGAAACATTCCTGAAGCTAACACAATAATACCTTGCTCTTGGACATAATGTACAAGTCATGCATGCACCCAAATCTAAAACCTTTTGAATAGGGCTGTCACCATTATTGCAATATCACAATATTGTTTGTTTCCATGACAACAAAAATACCCTAACCAACATTTCGTGATATATATACAGTATATGTCATTTTCACAAGTAAAAGTGCATGACAGAAGCAGAACTTCCAGACATTTTAAAATGAATTAGATTTTATCATTTGCAGCAAATCTGATTATGCATGCTTTATTTAGATCTTATATTTAAAGAAAATCCTTTCTTTAGATCTTATAGTTTTTAGAAAAATTGAGATATGCTTGCTGAAATTTCAAGCGGTTTTCCACAATTAATAATCATAACATAGATATCGTGGTATTTTTGTCCATGTTAATCAATAACTGATTAACCCATATCGTGACAAAGGCTCAAGACTCATTTTTTATGCAGAAGCATTTTCTTTATAGCGCTGTTGAAAATAATTATGTTGTGGATAATGGCGCTTTACAAATTATTTTTAATATTGACAGACCTACATTTGAATAAAAGCTTGATATTCTTAACACTGAGCCATTGCATTCTGTGCTCATCCTATTGAAGAGGGTAAAGAAGATTTATATTTATAAATATATATAGGTAGGTTCTTATAACAAACAACCCACATTGAAGTCTCTTTGCATGCCAGTCTAATTCTCTAGGCAGCAGCTCAAAATCAGTGCCATGAAGTTGACTGGAACAGGACGGTAGGATAATAAACACCACGTTTTCACACTTCTCTTCCCGAATAGAGTTCAGAAAACCAGAAAGAAAAGAGGACCACCATTTAAAGTTCTTTATGCAATTGTCCACTTCTCTCAAAGGCTGGAATGAGGAGTAGGTGAGGCAGATGACATACTTTTGCCCACAATGTTACTGTTAGGTGAATCTGTCTGCAAGACTGCAGAAAAATCTCCTATAGCACTTGAATCTTGTGGAACTCGAATCTGTAACCTCCAACATCTCAGTCAAGTGCTCTACCAACTGAGCCATCTAAGTGAACCTCGCCTTGAATTGAAGTTAACAATGATGAGCAAATTTTCACTATAAACAAATACCTACCTATTTTTCCAAGGTGTTTAAACCACTTTGAAGTTTTGCGAAAATTATTACGAAAGACTGGATCTGCAGCACCAATCAAATCTAGCAGAACAAACATATCCTGCAAAAAGAAAATAAACACAAAAGCTTAAAACCAAAATGGGTGCAAATTTTGACCAAACAAAACAGTGTCGATACCTCTCAAATTTTATGAAAATGAATCATAATATCCCCAAATTGAACTTGTACTAACTTTGAAGAAGTAGCTAATTGACAAGGCAAACTTATCTAACTTTGAAGAAGTAGCTACAGTAATTTACAAGGCACACTTATGGGTATGCATTCTCTGCATATCTTGTCTGAGAAACTGTAGAACTATAAAGATATGGTACTTTTCATAGCATTACCACATTCTCATTTAAGATCTAATTCACTAGTTACAAAACTGTTAAACAATTCAGCATTTTGAGAACTACATATGTTATAGTGGTATGTTTCTTCAATATTTTTCAGGGAATTGTAACCCCTACCCCATTTTCAATGTTATATTTATATCTTTTTTAACATCATTTCCAGGAAAAACAGTAACAACGGCCAACATTGAAGGGGGAGGGGAGGACAATTTATATAATGAAGTAGAGAGGGGAACACTGGTGGCATCAATGAAATTAAACAATGTCTTTAAAATTCTAAAATAATAATTACAATCGAAAGAAAATGGATTGAAGAAGCGGCAGAAATTTTTTCCAGCATTTCTGATTCTAAATGTGGAATAATTTACTATAGAAAAGTAGCTTCATGAAAAGCATGACATATTTTCACTAAGTGTTTCAACGAGTTTTGTCCAAGATTGTAGGTTGTCCATATACCTTTAAACATTTAGTTCTGCATATGGTTAGATTCCTGTTTGTGATACAGTATACAGTGAGCAAACACACAGCTGGACAAACAAATACAGGCAGGCTTCTATTGACTGAAAACAATGCTTAACAAGTGTGTTGTAAGCATTGTGGATGTGCAGTACACCAGGCTCACTCTACAAATCTGAAGTTAAAATTGTGCTTATGCGATGACTAACTTAAGAGCCTAGTTCTCGCCGCTCAGATTTTTGCAGCATTTATCATATCCTATGTGTCTTTTGGATATATTGCTGTATTGCTATGTTTGGCTTTAGGATCAATATGTTGATGCAATAACAATTCATATTGTTGCATAGTTTTAATGAATTCTGCATTATAAAATTTACTAAAAATGTTTCAAATACTCGGATTTCACTTGGCGCAATCCGAAGGAATTTAGTATATATAATAACATTGGCTCGGGAAATACCACGAATCATCTCCTATTGAACGAAAACTATATTTTCATTCATTACAAACTTATAATGCTATAGCTTTTATCCCACAAGTCCAGACTGTTTTCTACATTTTGATTGGGAGATTAAATTTCCAAGCCCGATATACGATATCCTTTTCTTAAATCATTAACACAAAACCACAACTCCTCCAGTGCTGAGCCATGCACAAAGCCTTAGTATTATGTGAATTGGCCACTTATCAGCTTGTCAGTGTTATGTGAATTGGCCACTTATCAGCTTGTCAGTGTTATGTGAATTGGCCACTTACCAGCTTGTCAGTGTTATGTAAATTGGCCACTTATCAGCTTGTCTGTTATTGCATAAATGGAATCTACCTACTGTGGTGTAGCTGTTATCATACCTGTCTACAGACCACGAGGCCCTGGGTTCAAGCCTGGGTTAGGTAGACATGCCAGTGTACCACAACTGGTTATCAAAGGCCGTGGACATTGACTTGGTTGTCGATGTTATATCTGTCCGTACGTCGTACCTGTGTTCTCGTCCAGGTTGTATTTAGCGTTTCGTGATAGCATTGTTACTATCATAACCAAATACGCAGGCAACGACCCCGTTATTGTAATTGTGTGTTTACTCGTCGTCGTCGTCGCATACATGGAGCTTTTGTGTAAAAGTGCACTCACAAAGTGAGGGTGAGGCACAATAAATTGTGCTGAACTTTGAGGCTTATTAATGCAAATATGACCAAGTGATTTGAGTCTAAATTGTGGTTTCATGAAATGGAAGTTCATCATGTTGGCTGGAGCATTAAAATACCGTCTTGCACATATGCTATCGAGCTTGATATCCTGTTTGGGATTTCTCTCAATGTGTAGTCCAATTAGGGTATAACTGTTGTAGTTAATAGCTCATTTGGGCTAAAAAGTGGGTTTAAAAAAAAAAAACCTATTAAAAGCCAAGAATAGTTAAATAGCTTACATAGGTCATTTTAACCATATAACGCGATTGAATCTCTGGCTGTAAAATAACCAAAGTGTTAATAACTCACTGATGAAAAAAACCTTTCATGATGAGTCTCCTGTCACATTAGACTGTTCGACGCATGACCTTGCTTGCAGTAAACTGATCCACAATAACTTGTTTTTGTTTGCAAAAGGCTACAGACTGTATTACTGTAACTTATGCATTAATCGAGTGCCTTTTACAGAAATTATTAAGGGTGAGGTAGGAAAGAAGGGAGGGGGTTAATACACAAAAATAGATGTTTTCGATGCTTTCTTTTCGAATATTTTCTTTCATTTTCAAGTACTTTTCATAATTTTGCTCATTTTCGGAAAATGCTGCTTATTTTTGGGACCTTTTTGGTCATTTTTGGCCTGGTAATTTCCTTTAGTTCCAGACGATTTTCAGAACATTTTCGTGAAATTAGTTTTTAATTTTCGGGTACTATTTTTTAATTTCCAGAAAAATGTTCTTTAATTATTTGAAAATTTTGCTCATTTTCGGAGAATTTTTGATCAATTTCGGCACATTTATGCTTATTTCCGGAATTTTTTTTCCACTTTTCGAAAAAAATTGGCCAATTTTGTGGTAATTTTAGTCATTTCTGGACAAATTCCTTCGATTTTAGAAACATTTCCTTTCAATTTTGGGAAAATCACCATTATCTGTGATGGGTATCTTAAAGGATTCAGGGTCAAGTAAATCCATCTTATATTAAAGAGAACTTCAAAAGAAAGTTTAAAGATCGTTTTAGTTATATTTTGCTATAATGATTGCCGCTTGGAAGTGTATTTGTGGGATGCTATTAGGTTAGATGCTATTATTGATTAATTGTGATTCATTAATTGCAATAATCATTTGCTCAGAAAGGCTGATACATTATCAATATAGTTAAAATCATGTCTTGTTGCAAAGATGTAAAATCCATCTTGATTTTATACAAAAGTATTTTGCTGTTGGTATGTCTGTTTATGTTAATAAAATTTGCATCATATTGATGTTGTGGCTTAGCTTTTTTTAGGCTTATTGAAAAACAGTTTTCACATATTCCAACAATATCAAAGCTCCCATACGCAGTGGGGCAACTGGAGTCTTGTCAGCCCATAGGAATTTTGGCCTGTGCAGCAATGTCGGAACCACGGCGGCAAGGGGGTGGAGGGGGTTCACTGTTCATGGCCCTAGAGTAAGGGGGCAGAGATGCCCCTTTGAAATTGTGCAGACGGCGGCAGAAATTGCCCTTTTGAAAGTTGTGGTCTGGATCCTGGGGGTAAACTGATCTTGACCCTAAAGGGGCCCTTTTGAAACTTATTTCAAGTTATTCTAGGTCATTCTTGAAGCTTGAAAACAAATAGATATCCACTCACTCACAAATACTACAAAATATATAGAGATTGTCATATACATTTAGTATTCATTTGACATAATTAAAGCATAACATTTTACCAGGGGCACCAAAAGCGAGGGCCGTGGTGGAAGGAGGTATGCCCCCAATAATTTTTTAAGTAGCAATTTTCAAAAGAAGCCTTTTATTTGTTTGCCTGATGGGTAATTGTCAACATTGGTCCTGGCTCCCCAATCTTTGAAACCACAAATCAAAAGTGACAAGCAAAAACTGTCTGCTGACAAGAGTGCCCCCTTTTTAAAATGTAAAGTGCCCCTCAATTACTGTCCAAAAATGCACATGAACTTGATTTTCTGCTCTCTCTGTTTCCCTGAGCTGCTTCCAACACCTCTGGCACTTTGGGTCCCATAACAAAGATATTGCAGTGTCATTGTTAGAGGCTAGACCCAAATCGATTTTGCCCAGGGCCTGTAAGGTTAACCCACCATTCCGGGCATTCCAAAACCTTTTGTTGAGACACAATCAAAGCTTTTCTGTCCGTCCATGTATTTCTGCGTCAGGCTTACAGCTTGTAATAGGCCTACAATCATGGACAAATGTTTTGACCCTTTTTCCCCTTCTACCAACATTAAAATGGGGTGGAAGGGGTGGAGAAAAATGGTTGAATACTTTTGTCCACAATTGTAGCTGCCTAGGCCTAATGAAGAATTACGCCTAACATTTATTGGTAATTAGTGCAAATTTTCAGAAATATAGTCGAAATTGGATCGGAATCCAGCCGATTATGATCAATTGTGATCAATAATCTGCAGAACCCATTTCATTACAACTAAAGAAAAATTTCCATGCCCCACGTGGCGTCCCGTGCCCCATGAGGCGACCCGCGCCCCATGTGGGTGGCATCCCATGCCCCCAGGCATCCCACATCCCGCGTGACGTCCCACAGCCCACGTGGCGTCCCATGCCCCACGTGGCATCCCAAGTGGCGCCCCACGCCCCACATGGCATCCCACGTGGCATCCCACATGGCGTCCCATGCGGCGACCCACGCGGCAGCCCACGTCCCACGTGGCATCCCACGCCCCACCTGGCGTCCCATGCCTCACGTGGCGTCCCATGCCACACATGGTATCCCACGCCCCACGTGGCATTCCACACCCCGTCCCACACCCTACGCGGCGTACCACGCCCCACATGGCATCCCACACCCCACGTGGCATCCCACGCCCCATGTGGCGTCCCATGCCCCACGTAGTGTCCCATGCCCCACGTGGCATCCCATGCCCCACGCGGATCCCACATGGTGCCCCATGCCTCACGTGGCAGCCCATGTCCCATGTGGCATCCCATGTCGTGCCTCATGTCCCACATGGCGTCCCACGCCCCACGTGGCATCCCACGACAAACGTGGGAAAATATTTTCTCAAATATTTTTATACATGATAAATAATAGTAATTTCACATGAATACTTAAACTCAGTCACTTTGTCAAGAAAAGAGATGTCACTTTTTAGTCTGATTGCAAATCTGTTGGTAACAATGATTATAATATCTCCTTCATTGACTGATTTTTGAAGACTTTCTTTACTATTGTCTTCTTTCTTCATGGATAAACATGCTTGACCACTAAACTTATCATTTTAATGCACAATGTGTACTACTCTACTTACTTCTTCATGAGAGAACCAAAACATTACCAGTCTCCTTGCAGCGCCATCTTTACCCCTGAGCTTTGCATGCACTTGTGGTTAATCGTTAAAGGTTCAGTTCAGTGGTCAAGCAGTTCATCTCAAATGATGAAGAAAGCATCCACAGATCTTATTCCGTTATGGAAAAATTCAGGTAAGTTCTGTCTCATTTGTGTAGAAGCAAATTAAATCAGACTAATTGTGATGTCACCTCCTCACATTTCTCAAGTCTTTATGTATTCTCTTATATGTTCTTCTAAGATTTTGTGGCTTAAAAGCTATTGAACTTGTCAGGAATGTTGCAAAACAGAAAGTATACAGGTGCTTACAATCTACAACCAGAAGAAAGTTTTGAGAAAAGAATTCAGCTAGTTAAATTAATTTTCTTTGAAATACATTAATAATTGTGAAGAAAGTGAGGATGAGGGCCTATCTTCAACAGTAAATTTATCCCATAAATGGAATAAGATATTGAAGTTGTTCCTTCACTATTTTGTATTCTTTAAAATTCTCTTTCATATAAGATGAATTTGCTTGACCAATCCTTCAAAACAAAAAGCGCTGTATCAGCAGTACTTACTATTTGATGAATTTGATTCGAGTTGGATTTTCCGGATGAAAGTGGTGTACTGGCCATCTTATTAGCGAGGTGCCGAGCACCATACAGAGAATCCTGATTGGTCCATTCCACAAAGGCTTCTTCTCCATCCAAAAAGAGGAGCTGCAAAGTTACATCATCCTTAAAATATGAAAGAGTGTGATGTCACAAAAGGTAAGACTTTCTAATATCATTTAAATTTCTAATAATTAGGGCAGATTTCTTTTGTGAGCACTTATCCTTACACTTTTATATTCTATTAAAAGTTTGAGAGATTTAAGGCCTCCACTACATAGTTATGATTATCTGATAATTGCTAACTTTATTATTATCATCATATTGCATTGTACTGTATTGCATTGCATTGTACTATATTATAACATATCATATCATATATAAAAATATATATATATCATAATAAAAGTTTTGAAGTTGAACTTTCGTTTGAACCAAACGCTAATTTTTGTAACGATAAATGATAGTAACGATCATTTATCAGTTAACCGATAAAAGGTCTCATCCTTATATCACACAATATTATATTGAGAGTGCATTAACCCAGTGGTAAGGGCATCAGTCTTCTACTCAAAAGGCACTAGGATCAAATCTCAGCCAGGGCGATGTGCTGTGTCCTTGAGCAAGACATTGATCTTAATTGCTCCAGCTCATGCACTCAGATGTAAAATGAGTACTAGTTTCGGCTGGGGACTTAACCTGTGATGGACTGGTGTCCCATCTAAGGGAGTTACATGTAAGTACTCTCATTTGCTTAGCACCACGGAAACTGGGTATAAGTACCGGCTCGATAAGCCCTTTGATCCTTGATGTGAATTTAACTTCCAACTTTATATTATATTATGTTATATATTTACCCCACTAAGCGTAACGGGGATACTGTATTTATGAGAGTTATACTTACCTTCCATGCTATAAATATGCAATCTGGTCCAATGACCTCATTCTAACACACTTCTAACCAACCTTAAAAACATACTTACTAACCCAGCCCTGACCTCCATAATACCTCTAACATCCCTCACTTAACATTCCACTGAAGCCTGAATGAGAGGGGAGGCGGGCCGGGACGCGATCAGATTTAGCAGCTGAGGGAACCACAGTTGGCCAGGTCAATTGAGAGCTACCAGAAGCAACATGTGATACTGATCGTACGTCACCTTGCCCAGTACTCTTGGTATCAGTGCAAACGGTGGGAAGGCATAGCCCACAAAGTGGGTCCACCTGATCATGAATGCGTCGACTCTCCAGACTTTGGGGTCGGGGGTCAGAGCGCAAAAAGTTGGTAGCTTGTGGTTGTCCACGGATGCGAACAGATCTATATCCGGGAGACTGAAAGTCAAGCAGATCGCATCAACCACCTGTGGAAGGAGGGCCCATTCTGTGGGGGCTCTTGGAGATGAGATAACAGATCTGCGATCGTGTTCTCCTTGCCTGCAGGTGGATTGCCTGGAGTGTGACCTTGTTTGTCGTGCACCAAGACAGAAGGGACTTGGCAAAGATCCAAAGTCTCCTGGATCTCGTGCCTCCCTGCCTGTTGATATACACCACTACCGTGGTGTTGTCGGTGCTTATGAGAATGGTCTTTTTTTGTGCCTGTGGTAGGAAATGAATAAGAGCCTGGTGCACTGCCTCTAGTTCCAACATATTGATGTGCTCTCCGCACCAAGTGCCAGTCCAAAATCCTCGGGACCAACTTAAATGCACTTCCTACCCCATCAAAGATGCATCTGTCACCACTGACCATGAAGATCTTGCGGGTCAGTGGAAAAACAGCTCCCTGTGACAGGTGTGAGTGGATGCACCACCACAAAATGTGGGGGACAACTGCTTGTGTACAGGGGAGGGAAACACTTATGTCCCTCCTGGATAGGACAAAATGATCCAGTAGGTGAAATTGTAGATCCCGCATGTGAAACTTGCACATTGGGACTACATCTACTAGACTGACTAGGTATTTAAGAATACCAGCCACGCTCTCCCAGCCTTCACGGCTAGGATTCATTCCTCTGTCAGCCATATACAACCTTGTGTGAAATCCAGGACTGCTCCCATCAAAGTGAAAGTCTGGGAAGGAACTAGACTGGACTTGGCGAGGTTGATGACCCACCCTAAGTCCTGAGCCACTGTTATGACTACGTTTGTGTGTTCTGCAACAGTGGATGCATCTTCTGCGTCGATAAGCCAGTCGTCTAGATACATAAAGAATCTGATGCCTTGCTTTCGTAGAAAGGCCACTACTATTAGAACCCTCGTAATCTAGCTTAAGACCTTGGGGGAAGTTGATAGCCAAAAGGGTAATGCCCTGATTGAGTACGTGACTCCCTCGAATTGTAATGACAGGAAACGCCAGTGTTCCTCGTGCATCAGCACATGCAGATACGCATCTGCGAGGTTGACAGAGGTGGCCCACAGGCCCCTTGTCAACTGAGGGAGGATGGAGTGAAGTGTCTCCACCTTGAACTTTAACGGACGAATGAAGACATTGAGTGGTCTTAGATTGATGATTGGGCACCACTTGTTCCCTTCTTGGAGGCCAGGAAGAACGTGGACATTAGGGGGTTCCTAGGCGGATTCGAGATGAGGGTGATGGCGTCTTTGCCAACAACTCTCCGATCTCTGTCCTCAACAACTTTGCGTGGTTGTCCAATCAAGGTGTGGGGGTGTGGCGAAAGACCCCTGGGACAGGGGGTTGTGAACTCCCTGCCGAATGATTCTCAGCACCTACCTGTCTGTGGTAACTTTCTCCCACACCTCGGAGAATTTCCCCAGAAGCCCCCGACCTGACTGCCCATCGTGGGGGCGTCGGGGGTGGGTCAAAGGCGCTGCCCCTTGCCCTTTCCCCACCCTCGGAGGAAGTGGCACCCGCTCTGCATGCAGTGGGGAAGGAATGACTACCGCTCTCTGCCACGTTCACTCTGCTGGTCCACAAAGTGGACTTATGGCGAGAGAAAGAAGCTGTGTCCGACCTCGTTGCCATCATACAGCGAAGATGTGGAGCCTGCCAATGGGTAACCGCACCCCGGCCCCTCACAGCGGCTAGGGTCAGGGAGGTGCGGGTGGAAAAGACAAAGGGTTCGCCTTCGCCAACAGTTTCTTAGTCTTTCTAAGATCATCCTGTCGGCTGACCTGGCAGGACAAGACATCTCGCAAGCGACCTGAAAAGAGGTCCGGGCCTTCCGTCAGCAACCACTAAAGGTCCACCTATGTGGCTTCATAGAGTCCAAGGAGAGAAAGAACATTCTCGCGCCTCTCCATGACCACCTTTGTAGAGACTCGGGTGAGTTGGTTGACTTTCGCATCAAACATATCCGAGAGTCTGGCTAACAAAGGTGCGGTCATCGGGATGACATCGGCCAGCAGATGTCTGCGCAGGACCAAGTCCAGCCATCAGTCACCCATACGGCGAAAGCTTGGTACTTAAAGCCCCGCCATATGGCCCAGTCAGCAGCTACAAGGGACTCTTCCCTCTGCTGGACCACAGGGTCAAGAAACTTCTTGGCCATGGCCGCAGAGCTTGACACCGCTGGAGTGCCACTCGTGGGCAGGCGGAGGAGTTGCCATAATCCTTCCAGGATCAAAGGGGTGCCTATGAGCGCCTTGTAGGCAGCTGGCTGGATGCAAGTGGCGTGGTCAACCTCTTTGTTGTAGGCCATCCAGTCCTTAGTAGGAGTCCTGGCCCAATGCTGTACCCTGGTCACCAGGAAGGCATCAATAAGGAATTGCTTAGCCACTGGCTTAGTTTCCCTTTGGACTGTAGTGAGTAGTCTGAGCTGAGACTGTGCACCAGTCTCTATAAAAGGTGCTTCCACTACATCCAGCTTAATCTCCTCTGTAGCAGGGTGTCCATTGGAAAGGGCAGCAGGAAGAGGATCTTGTCCGGTACCTGGTAGGGTATGGAGGTCCTATCCAGTGCGGCCTACGTCAGCGAGGCGGCACTTGGACTGGGGCAGCGGGAGGGATCCCCCATTACGGAGGGTGGTCTGGTGCCCTGGGAGTGTCTGGAGGTTCCACAGGAGGGTCCACAACATCCATAAAGTTGACATCTTCCCTGGAGGGATAGATGTCAAGGGCATCCTTCTCCGAGACCTAAGGGTTGGGGGGATGCCAAGCAGTGGCAGCAGCAGCTGCTGGATGGAGAGGTGTGGGAGGCATCAGCCTCTACTCCATCGCCTGGGACACCAAAGTCTCAAGCATCTGCTTGAGTGTGTCCTTGAAGGAGGAATCCTCCAGGAGATTTCCCTATGTTGCTTCCTTCGCCTCCGCCTGGGCTCAGGAGAGGGAGAGGAAGAAGAGAGTGAGGAGGACTGGTACCATCGACTCCGTCCTCTCTTGTGTTTACTATCCTACTCCCTGTCCCTCATACGGGGCCCACCTCGCTCAGGAGAGGTCAGTACCGGGGGTAGGAAGCACGGGAAGTGCTGGACTCTGCCACAGCATCCGCCGCAAAAGGTATATGCGTGAGCGTATGCCTACTCAGCTGCGGGGGGTCCGTCATCAAACACCCTGCTGAGTGTAGGCGGCAGCCTCACCTCCCAGGCAGAATGGTGCTGCAGCTTGGACTTGGGCAGCAGTGGTGGCGAAGACGATGACGGTCTGTCTGACCATCGCTTCTCCGTCCTCTTGGCTGCTCTTTGTAAGTGCCGATCGCGGTGAAGTCAATGCTCTGACCACGCAGCTTGATCCTAGTCACTGCAGCAAGTACACGTTTTTGCCAGTTTACACGGCCATGTAAATATGCAGCTGATGGCTACAGTAACAAGAAGAAAATAGCTGCGTGATGCTATACTTCCTGTGAAGATTGTTTTCTTATAACTTTACCACATAGCTTTGGAGATAGTAGGTCTACTTCTGGGTTTATCATACGTTGTACATTATCCCATTAAAAAACTATGAAGCTGACGGACCTGTTCACCAGAGCGGTATGGACCCATAAAGCATGGGTATGGAGCTGTATGGACCCGTACGGAGCTGTGCAATGGACCCGTAAAGCTTGGGCACAGATCTGTAGGGACCCATACGGAGCTGTACAATAGACCTGTATGGAGCCGTAGGGCCATATTACGGACCCTTAAACCGAGCCGTGGAGCCGTAAGGACCCATACGGAGCCATTCACCAAAACCGTGTGGAGCTGTGGAAGTAATCCAATGGCTCTACTGCGAGCCATAAATTTACTTGTAACTCACTTAGGACGCCGCCTCTTGTGCTTGTGGCCCTACCCGTCCCTACATGGTATCGTGGTCCACAGCAGTGTAAAAAGGAGTTACCCACCACTACCTGTGCCTCACAGACTCAGTATCATCGAGAAGTGGGTGCTAGTATTGCGTGGTTTATTTTAAGTTACGTCTTAAAACGCAACTTAGCTAATCAATATAGTCTCAGAAATATCTTATGTCTGACAGACCTCTGCCCGCGGTCCTGCCGACTCAGTAGCATTGAGTCATGGACCCCAGGAGGGTAAGTCAGTATAAGCTAGCAAAGTAGACTACTACCTCAGACCTCCGCAGCTCATATTGTCAAGCCATGGGTCGTGGCGTAAGCAGAAAACTCTGAGAGACTATAATGATTCATGATATATACAATGTAAAGCGCCTCTTGACGTTTTGTTTGATTTGTTTGATGCGGGCTTTATGGCACCACGAAAATGAGGGTCAAAATGTGCCTAGGAGATTAGATCATTCTAGAGGTAGGAAGGAAAGAAAACAGGGGAGAATGAGAGAAATACAAAAACTAAAAGTCAGAAAGCTGGTATCGAGAGAAGAGGTGCATGGATAAAGGAAAAAAAAGAGTAGAGAGAGGGGGTGGGAGAGGGGGACTAAATATAGTTGTAGAGGAAAGCATGATGAAGGAATGAGAACATTTTATCCAGAGGGTTTTTCTGGAAGAAGTCAGCAATTGAGTTGTGGGGAGCGAGGGAAGCTCTGGGAAGGTTGTACAGGGGGCAAGCAAGGAGAACGTGATGGACTGTGAGGCTGCAATGGCAATTGTTGCAGAGGGGTTGGGGGGAGCCAATAAGGAAGTGGGAGTGAGTGAGGTGGGTGTGACCTATTCTAAGACGGGTAATATGAACGTTGTCGACACGAGAGAGGTTGTTGATGGTGGGTTTGATCGGAATGGTGGGCTGGATGACGTGGAGTTTGTTACCAATTTGGGAGTCCCATGAGGTTTGCCAGCGGTCACAAATAAGGGAAGCAATAAGCGGTTTGATGTCAGAAAAGGTTTTGGGAAATGGGGTAAGGGGAAAGTTGAGGGCAAGCTTAGCGGATGCATCAGCCCTGTCATTCCCAGGGATGCCAACATGGCTGGGCATCCAGAAGAAAAGAACACTTTTCCTGCAGAGGGTGGGCAAAAGAAGTTTCTGGATGAGGAGGTGGGATCTAAAGTTATCCCATTTAAGATTGAGTAAAAAGGAAGAACAGCCTTGAAGTCGGAGAAGATGGCGAAGTTGCTGAGCGGAGAGTACTCAATAAAGTTGAGGGTGAGGAGGATGACCTTTGCCTTGGCTGATGAAATGGACGAGTATTCGGGAAGCCTGCAACTGAAAGTGATGTCTTGGAAGACAGCAGCAGCAGCTGTCTTGTCACTTTCCTTAAAGCCATCAGTATAGATGGAGGTGTAGTTTGAGAGTTGGTCTTTGATTTGGTTGTGGATATTGATGAAGAGGTTAGGGTGGGTTTGGGTTTTGTGATGAGTGAAGAGGCCCAGGTGGATAGAAGGGAGGGGGTGGCCCAAGGAGGAAAAGTGGGCCAGGAGAAGGTGCCAAGTGTGGCAGGGTTGATGCCAAGATGGAGGAGGTCAGATTTAATGCATAAGCTAAAGGGAGGGGATAGGGTTTTAGTCCTATCAAAGAGGGTGGAGAAATTGGGGTAGTTATTGAGGTTGTAAACAGGGTTCTGGGTGTTGGTAAGGACTCTAAAAGCATAGGAAAGGCTAAGCTTTCTACACTTTAGCAAAAAGAGGGGTTCGTTGGCTTTAAGATGAAGGCTGGTGATTGGGGAAGTCCTGTAGGCACCCAGACAAAGCCAGAGGGCTTCATTTTGGATGGTGTTGATGTGGTTGAGGTATGAGTTGTGAGCGACACAGTAGACAATATTGCTGTAGTCAAGCTTGGCACGAATGGTGAACCTAAAGATTTTGAGGAAAGCATTGCGATTTGCACCCCAAGTGGTGTTGGAGAGGAGGTGGAGAATGTTAAAGGAGCTGTTGGATTTCTGTTTCAGGTTGGTGATGTGTTGCTTGTAGGAGAGCTTGGGGTCTAGGCTTAGACCCAGGAACTTTGTGTCTTCAACTTTAGGGATGCGATTGCCATTGAGCACAGGTTCGGGTTGGGGTGGAGGTTGTTGAAATGACAAAAGTGCATGCAGACTGTCTTGTCTTTGGAGAATTTAAAACTGTTATTGTTGCACCAGACTTGCAGCTGGTTGAGGCTGAGTTGGAGTGTTATTTTCGACAAGAGGAAAGCTAGGGGAGGAGTAAAAGATGGTGAAGTCATCCACCTAGAGGGTACGTTTGATGTTGGGGCCAAGGTTGTCCACAATGTCATTAATGCTCAGGTTGAAAAAAGTGGGGGATGGGATGCTGCCTTGGGGAATGCCCTCTTCTTGGGGGTAGGGGTTGGAGAGGGTGTGGCAATACAAACTTGGAACTGCCTGGGTGAGAGGAAGTTTTGAATAAAGATGGGGAGGTGGCCTCTGAGGCAGATGGTGTTAAGTTTGCGGATAATGCCGTATTTCCAAGTAGTGTCAAAAGTTTTCTCGAGGTCGAAAAAGATGGCAATAAGGTGTTCCTTTTTTGCAAAGGATTCCCGGATAGCGGTGTCGAGCGTAATTAACTGGTCTAGGGTATTGCAACGTTTCCGGAAGCTGCTTTGGTGAGGGGAGAGGATTCTGTTAGTCTCAAGGAACCAGTTTAGTCTCTGGTTATTGATCCTTTGCATAATTTTACAAAGACAGCAGGTGAGGGTGATGGCGCGGTAGCTGGAGGGTTCGGTACTCTCCTTTCCCAGTTTAAGGATGGGGGTGACAATAGCTGGCCTTCAGATATGGGAAAAGGAGTGTAAGGATTAAATGTGGTTGAGGATGGTAAGTAGGGTAGTGGTGGCCTTGTTGGGGAGGTGCTTCAGGAACTGGTTGGGGATGTTATCTGGGACCTTGAAGGTGCAGCCAGTGTCGTTGATGGCTTGGTTTAATTAAAAAAGGGTGAAAGGGATGTTGTAGCACTCGGAATTGTCGGAGGGAAAGGTGATACTCCAGGCCTCATCACAAGCTTTTTTGGTTTTGAAAGCATTAAGGTAGTTGGCTGAGGACGAGATGTTGCTGAAAGAGGCGGCGAGGTGGTTAACAATGTCCTTTTTCGTGGGGAGAAGGTTACCATTTCAGGAAAGATGGGAAACTTGCCCACCTTGCTTTGGAAGCTTTTAATCATTCTCCAAATCTTTTTAGTGGGAGTGTAGGTGGTGAGAGAAGAGATGACATTTAAAAATAAATTTATATATACTTACACCAAAGCTCCCCTACAGGGGATGTACCCTTACGCGGGTGAGATGGAAGTGTGGGATGTTAAACATAGTGTGAGGCACGCCACAGCAATTTAGTACACCAAAAAAATATTCAGATAAACTCATATCCAAGAAATTTAAAAACCTGAGAAAATGCACGTAAAAACTTTAAATGCGCAAGGGTAGCGTAGAAAACACAAACCCCTGTGATCTTGGTGTCTGTGGAGGTGAAGAGAAAAGGTGAATTCTCTTCAAAAGAGGACACCAGGGAGACCCCCCACCAAGGGTCTCTCCAGCACCCCATAAATCGAGTCATAAAAAACTTTGTCTTAATTATAAACAAGAAATACGAACTCACGAAATGTATTGGTAACCTAAAATATTATATACCCTCTCTTGTAAAAACTGTAGCTTCTTGGAGCTGGCTGAAGCATACTTCTCATTCACCCTGTGGTGACGTCAAGCTCTTGCACATGCGCCAACATCGAAATGAGAAGTTGGCCTAATGCATACGAGAACCTGTACTGAAGACATCCTAACATGTTAATACAAATGCACTGTATATAACGCTGGGCTATCCTCCTGGAATAGGGCTTAGGGTGAAAAACACTCCAACCCAAGGAAATGGGGTCCTCTAAACAGACACAGCAGGTGCTCTAGGGACTAAAAACACTCGCCGCGAGAGTGGGACTCTCTCGTTCTAGCCACCCATTTTGTATAGATGGAAGTAAAAAAAACTCTAATTTAAGTGTAAGCTTAATAAGAAAAGTCCTGTCCTGTGAGTCTGATTGAAGATTTCCCGATCCAATGGCCACCTTGTCTTACCTCGGATGACTTGAAAAGGCTGGAAGAAAATGCAAAACAGCATAAAAACCTGCATAGTAGGAGCTGCAAGGAAGAAAATTGTTAGAAAAAGGTGAAAATTTCGAAGAAAATTTGTGGCCAGTTCCAGCAATGTTCTAAAAGCAATGCACTGAAAAGAAGTGAGGGATGTTGGAGGTATTATGGAGGTCAGGGCTTCGTTGGTAACTATGTTTTTAAGGTTGGTTAGAAGTGCATTAGAATCAGGTCATGTGACCAGATTGCATATTTATAGCATGGAAGGTAAGGTATAACTTGAAGTAAATACATATTTGATTATATAAGTATGTAAGACACATAAGGAGAAATGATAATTTCTATTGTTTCTAAACTATTGTAAAGGAATTTTTTACTTCTCCAAACTGGCCTGATTTCTTTGTTTGTTTGACTTTAACATTTAAAATCATATGTGCTAAAAGAGGTTAATCATGAATGGATAATTATTTGGTGCTTGTATTGAGTGCAAAGAGATGTGTTAGTGCTATGAAGTTACTGTATATAAAGTAAATGATGAAATCAAGGGTACAGAGAGAATGGGAACAGAAGAAAAGTCTAGAGGAGGGTAAAGGGGTAATATATGGGCCAGCGAATGGCCCCAATGAGAAGATTGAAAGGATGGACTATGTTAGTGGTAAGTCTGGTTTGAATAGATGGTAGGGGAGAAAAACATTCAATATTGTTGAAAAGTTGTATATCCTGGAGGAAATTTAGTATTTGTCCCTTTATAATTTGTTTGCTAATAATATACAAAGTGCATGAAGCATTTGTCTTGAGCATCCAGGCAAGGGATGCTAAAGTTTGATTGAAATAAAAATGATAAAATCTGATTTAAAGGGGTCTTTACCTGAAGTTCATCATTTTTTAAGCGAGAGTCCAAATTGTAAATTGCATCTAACATCATTGCACAAGGGACAGCGGAATCTGTAGCTCCAATGAAGTCTTCAGTATTAACGGATGGTGCAAAGTATTTGCTATCATAATGACACGCAATGACAAGTCTTCGCTTGACTGTTGGCCTCAAGGTTGCAATCACATTTACAAACTGTTTGTTACCCAATGGTGTTTGACTTGTGAAAGTATCTTCTTCGATGGTCCAACCACCTAAGCTATTTATCCTAGAAATAATATGCTGTCAAGAAAGAAAACAAAAGTACAAATGTTTACAAGAGATGTCACTGAGCTCATCGTCATGCATTCATAACATCAAGACTCGACATTGGAAACTTCTAGGAGTATTAAATCTCAGCTAAAGCATTTGCATCAAGTGCAGAATATTGCAGCAAGACTCTTAACAGTCACCAAGAAACATCATCACATTACTCCTGTTCTGAGAGATTTGCAATAGTCGCCAGTTGAACAAAGAATTGGTTTGGTTTTACCACGGTTTTTAACATCCCAACATACCTCCATTGAAGTATTTACGTCAAGATGCCCATGACTGTTTTATTAACCAGTCGTGGAGCACTGGTTGGATAATTATATAAAAACTAGGGCTTCTTGCGCATAAATCTCTTCACAAGAGTGGCCCACAGTACCTATCTGAAAGTGTTGAATTGACTCTTAAATGGAATGGTCTTTAATCATCTAAACAACTACTGCTTGGAGAGACTTTCTAAAATACTCGCTGGGGAGATTGTTGGCGTCTCCTCTGCTAAAGTCTCCAACAGTTTTCTATTTACACGTACAATCTGCTGAGATTAACTCTTTCAAGAACCAATTATAGACATTTGTGCACCTGAAATCTTTTAATAAAATTAACTGTGTTGGTTGCACCATAAGCGTCAATTGTGGGGATACCATTAATTTACAAGAATGCTGATTGATTGATTGATTAATTTACAATACACTCAGTATCATATACAACCGGCAATATGACATAAAAGCACATACTTGCTTGGTACATAATAATTATAATACTGTATATTTATTCATTCTTATTTCTGTTACTTCATTTAAGAGTCTCTGTTAGCATTTGTAGTAAACTTAATTGTGTAGAAATGACACAATAATAGACACATTTTTCATAGAAAGTAGTCAAAGTACCATATTCGATGTAATAAGCACCCAGGGCTCTTACAAAAATACAGTTGCAACACTGTTTAGGCTCGAGTAGCCAAAGTTTCTTCCTAATAAGTGGCCATGCTCTTCCTAACAAGTGGCCACATATACAGTGTGATATTTGAACTGCATTGTACATGTACAGTATACCATTATGTGGCATTACTAGCTCCACAAAAAACACCATACAAACACTGTGAGCATCAGATGCAAAATAAGCAAAGGATGTTACAAAACTTGGGTATATTAGAGACACTTAAACTCCTGCTAGATTGCATTAGACTAACAATGCAATGGCAGCCATTATTAAGGAGGGAGCAATGCTGAAACAATTTTTTCTTTGCTATATGTACTTTTATGTATTCCTGTATCAATGACTTTATATACCATATTCACTGTATTAAAGGCTCCTGCTCTTATAAGTGCCCACCCAACTTTTTTGACTGATAACATTATCTATTTGATTGAATTGAAGACTTATTTGTTACATTATTTGTTTATTTTGCATCTGATGCTCACAAAGTATTTGTGGTGGTTATTCCAGGGCTAGTACAGAACCAGTTCAACAAATACAATTTGAATAGCACACTGTACACTTCCTGGAGCATGGGCACTTATTAGGAAGCAAATTCGGGCCTAAAAAGTGGTGCAATTCTATTTTTGTAAAAGCCTAGGCACTTATTACATCAAATATGGTAAATTATAAATAGAATACTGTCAAGAACTAATGTATATTTTATTAGTTGTACTGTTAGCCAATCACTTTATTTCAAAATCAAAGTAAGTTTTAACATCGCGGAAAGTATTGTAGAAGCAAAATATTTAACAAGACTTAGTAGGCTAAGCTTTCTCATACTAGTAACTCTCTGCTTGGTCACTTGACTCTCTTGGCGTATGAAAGCGATGGCCTCGTTGTACCTTTAATGTAGGTTTTACATGGAATGCACCCTGGCAAATACAGTATACATTTTCTAGCTATTGAAATGAGTTTTGCAGTATCAAGGTATATGCTCTAACATATAATGAAATTATTTCACTCACAGCTCTAGCCACCCTAATTCCGTCAGTATCAGGAACACGTTCTAACAAAAGTCCGCTGAGCTCTATCTTCTTGAAGTGATATATATCACTCAGCTCTGCAATGTCAAGCAGTGTCTGTCCAGATATATTCTGAGGCACATGTGTTTCCTGTAAAATATAAGATATTTAAGTCAAAATTAAAATAGTATTACTTTATATTTCAGGGATATGTTCATGGTTTCGTTTCCTGGCCATGTCAAACCAAAGACTTTAATAATGGGACCTGCTGCCCTATCACTTGGTGCTCAGCATAACAAATTGGAGCAGGGTAAAGTACATGCTTGTGCGCCTTATGCTGGCTGCAGTTTTGAGCATCCAAAGTTTCCATTAATTTAAGTAGCTATTTTAAACTTCCCAGGTGAATGGTGTAGTCTTATAAATAGATGGCTCCCATACAGTACCCTCGACTATCCCCAGCTGGGCAGCAAAGTCTCAGTCACTTGATTGTACTTATAAGTACATAGCTTATAATTAAAGAATGATGCATATTCATGTTGAAAGAAGTAAATATTCCAAGTTCATGAACTATAGTATATATATCCCTGGCTAAGCAGCGAAGTCACATGGTCACTGGGATTGTAGCTGAATGAAAGAATGATGCATATACATGTGTAATAATGAGGGCAATGAAGTGTGACTTCGCTGCCACAGTGCCAGTAGACCGGTATAAACTTTGAAGTGAACCTATATTCTATAGTTGTACCCTCCAAAAATTACCACTATCATCACCAATATTTACATAGGCCTAAGGTTAGGACCTAAACCAAGATCTACATTTTACAGTAAATACTGTCATATTATGCAACTTTTCCAAAGTTAAATTATTACTATGTTACAGTATTACCTTCTGAAATCTGTTCTTAATTCAAATTATTAAAAGTTTGACTATTCGAAATTGCACAAAACGGAGTAACTGCAAAATCCAACGCACTTCTGAAGGTATACCCCTTCCATGATCTCAAGGGCGAAGTCATAGGTCTAGTTGGTTTTGAGGGGACAGAGGTCCTATTTTTTATAGGGCTTAAGTGCTTTATTTCATGATAGGGGCCTAGCCTAGAGTAGAAATTTGTCCTATTTCGGCAGGCGTTGTCATAGTCGTAGTGATGGGAGTAGAAACTCATTGTTTTACTTTGAAATGTGATTTATGCACTTGTCAAAATATTCCTGTGGATCCCCTATCTAAGTTCAGAACCCCCATCTAAGTTCAGAACCCTCCATCTAAGTTCAAAACCCCCATCTAAGTTCAGAACCCCCATCTAAGTTCAGAACCCCGCATCCCTAGGCATCTCCTACTGTCCTAGATATTTTATGGAATTCAGTGACCACTGCGACCTGTCAAGTATCATGGGACTTGATATGAAAATAAATATTATGAATCTAAACATACAAACGAAGAGGACACTGATTTCGTATTGCCACCTGCTGAACCTGAGTCTTCTTTCGAATCAACAACAAATATGATTAACAACGCTGCAACTATGCATGTGGTTCCCATGATAACAGTCACGGAAGTAAAAATCTTCTTCCTCCGACTTAGCCCTTGGCTTGATGACGATTCCCCAGTCTCATCGCTGGCCATAGAAAGCTTAAAATATCCTTTGGAATTGCGGCTTTTCATAGATTTCGTCCTACGTTTTCCCACGGCCATCAAGATGCAAGATTTATCCTTTTGTGGATACCATATTGAACCTGCCTACCCAATGACCCAGAAAGTCGCAAAATAGGTTAACTACAAGTTAGTACTAGGCCATAGGTAGCACAAAACTAATTATTTGCCCCATTAAAGCCTATGATAAAAAAGTCAAGTTTGGGGTCCTTTTTGTACCTGAATGTTATAGATTTGGGATCTTTTTTAAAAAGTACCATCTAATATCTCTCGTATAAGGGTACTTTTAATAGGGGTCACCAGCCCTTTTTTTTTTTAGGGGTGGGTTGAAGTGAAGAGGTGTTATACACCCTCACCAAATCACTTAAATTTGGGTATGAGTCCAAGGTAAAATAGTTCCCCATGAAACTTTTATTGAAATAAATCTTATCAAGTTTGGATATGCATAGCCATGATCTATCCTTTCTCTACCATTCCTGATATTTTCAATTTCTCAGCTTCTTGTCCCATGACATGGGACCTCTCGAAAATATTTTTTATTAGCCTTTTCTCTGAGGGTTCTCATTTTTCGATGGTGGAGTGGTACCTTATTAGTTCCGTTCTACGTATAATACGTCGTTCATGGAGAGGTGGTACAATAGAACTTTTATTTCAATGTAACCACTCTTTCAATGTAAACACTTGTTACCTTTCTAAGTAGTAACATGCCAGATCGTTCCATTCATCATAACTGTACATATTGTATATATTATCTTGTATAATTTTTTTATAACTGTTCTGCTTTTTTGCATAGTTTTACTTTTAAGTATTCATCTTAATTTTGTACCACCAATTAAATCTGTTTGTCATTGTATCTGTACCCTGCAATGGGATCGACAGAGTAAGAATAAACTTCAAACTCTTCAAACACTGTTCAACAATTCTTTGAATTGCTTGATTTGAAATTTATTTAACATACAAAAGTGAAATCAAAATATGAACAAAAAGAAATGTAGTAAAAAGAGCCTGAAAAATTCTGATAAAGCATTTTTTCGAAACCGGATTCGACATGAGTGAGTGTCACAATGTGCGAGACATTTTTTGTTTTTTGAATTATGGAAAAGTGGCGATCATTTGCTTCCATTTTAAGCCCCGCCCCTATACATTGTATGAATAACTGAAACAAAAGGTACTTAGCGACCTATTAATACATTTAAATTTTATGTTTTCATTTCAGCTAAAGAAGTTTCTGGTTCCAAAATTTATTTTATATCCGATAAACTTGGATTCTTGTTTGCATCAATTGTAGTTTCGTCGTAAATGTTGTATTTATGAGCCTATTTTGCCATCATTTTCAATTAGAGTGCGTCAAATTTGTTAAAGTGAAGTAACAAACAAGGCGTGTTTGGTCGATTTTTCCCGAAGACAATAACTCCAGCTAAACTGGTTTTCGTAACTTTGATGTACCACCTATCCAACTATTTGATGATTACCGGTAAGCCCCTACTTCGATTGGATGCTTCGCAGCGTCGTAAATACCCCTTCCTCAAAAAAAAACTTATAGCTGTTTAAGCTTAACTTAAGCCTTTGATTTTGATGACGTAATCCGCATTGTAACAACAATACCAAATATTGAGTGCTGATATTCTTTGTTTATTTTGATGTATTCGACGAATTAATTAATCTAATTTCAGATATAATTGTATAAATATATCAAGAACATCACCATGCATAAATATTTCAAATTAAGTAGCTATAATCAGTGGCGGCGACAGGCACCACTAACTGGGGAGGGGGGGGGACAATTGACCCCAAAAGTTTTGTTTGATCACGGCCTTTGTCATACGAAAGTAAACTGATTGAATTGTGTCCCTATTCCAAGATGTGATTCTGCCATAACCTCAGTTTCAGTGGATCATGTACCCCCTCCCTCCCCGACAGTTTTTTCCTCGGATTTGGACGAATTAAAATTCGATCTTGCCGAGAAGTGGCGGTATTGTCCCCACTCCCCCTCCGTGGCGCTACTATTGCTTATGATATTGAAAATGTTGTCACTCAATGATAGAGTATTGTAATTTTCAGATTTTGTTGCGTATTCAACGGAACCGTCCATTCTCAAAATAGGGTTTGACAATTTGTTGAGTAATGTACAAACATTACAACATTTGAGTCAGTCTTACTGAATATATATATTAATTGTTATTTATTTGCGAAAATCATATAATCATTACTATTTATGTACGAAGCGGACATAAACATATAATATATCTCATTGGCGTAGGCAGGTTTTTTGTTGGGGGCTACTCATTGGTATGATTTTTAACCCGTGACAGTATCTAAGCGGAGCGCCACCATGGGATGGCGCGTAGCGTTCAGAGAAATTTTTCCAATAAATGCTGCCTATAGATTGCCGGAAATGGCACTTCCTAGGCCAAAAACTTGCAAATTTGAGGCTGTATTTTTTTGATTGTTCACAATTTTGCCAGAATTTTGCTGTACATTTTGTCCGAATTCTTGGTTGCCAAAAAAATTGGGGGAACTGTGCCACCTGCCCCCACCACATACTTGCTGAAGTACAATTTATTCAAACTCTATTGCGTAGCGATATAGGGGCAGTTTGGGTTGATCCTTCAGAGTTTTTATGGGGAAGGGGGTGGTACATGTCAAAAGAAGATATTTGTAAAGCAAACAAAAGATCATTGATCACACTTGCACACCTGGCCAATTTTTTTGACTCCAGAATATTGAAAAATGAGGTGTTGAGTGAGGTGACATTGTACTTACTTGTTACTTGGAGTCGAAATGTTGGAAGTAAGATTTGACAATCAAACTTACCAAATCATAATTTTAATTTCAACCGCCGCGCTGATGTTATGGCAAATCTGCCAGTGACTGATTCCACGTCTGGGCAATGGGCCCTATGAATTTGTAATAGAATAAGTGCCTTGAGTCGGGCTTCCGTCATTGTTGACCGAATAGCTGTAAGGGTTCTTTCCATTTTTGAAAAGACTCTCTCGGCCTGTGCAGAAGTCACTGGCAAAGTTGCCAGCAACTGGAGCAACAGTGATATGTTAGGAAACATTTCAGAGCAATGATCCAGGGCACAGACGGATGAAGATGGTCGGGACTTGACAGGAACATTTTCCCATTTCTCCCTCCATAACATGTATTCGCCGTTAACAATCATGAAAGGATCTCTGATCAAACTTGCATACACCTCAATAGCAGGAGTCAAATCATTCCACTGCCTCTCACCGTCAGCTTGTTTGGCGAATTCCATACAATTTGGTACAAGGTAGTTAGGTTTCATAATCTGTTGTTGATGTGGTCCAAATATTTGCTTGAGATCTCCAATAATGGAGTCTATGGCTGGATAAAAAAAGTTAACTCTGTAAAAGCCTTCGGTGGTG